>JAODAL010012321.1:0-95911 GCA_025379985.1 Phyllomedusa bahiana
GTTGAAACCTGAAAAGCAACACCCCCCTTGATTTTCAATAAAAAAAACTTCACAGTTCCACTGAAAAAATTTTTTCCCGGGGGTTTTTCACCCCACCGGGGGCTGAAAAAATTTGGGGAACATGACTTTCTTCCTTTCCCGGGGTTCCAGACAGAAAATTAGTTTGGGGAGTCAATGTAAAGCTCAGAAAGTGATGAGTGTTTTTGCCCAAAATTTTTGGGCGATTTTTGGGTGGTTTTTGGGCGGTTTTAGGTTTTGAAAAAAAAAAGTAAGAATGATCCCCCCTACATAAAAACAGTCAAAAAAACCGTGAGGAAACCTGGCAAAACAGTGACAAAAATCGTTTCAAAAAACCAAAACCGCGAAAACAGACCTTTTTTTGTTGTTGTTTTGCCCTTTTCCCGTGAAAACCCGCACCCTATTATTTCATGCAACTTGATTAGGGGCAAATGTAGAAGAGACTAGGGGCGAAGTAGAACCAGGCGCGAAAAAGTGAATATTTGATTTCTTTTTCAGTGTTTAAGGCCTGATGTATGAGTCTTTTTTGGGGTTTATAAATGGTGGTAAAGTTCCGTGCACGCCAATTGTTAGGCGCTTACGGAACTTAGGCGCATAAGTAATGCGCCTACAGTATTAAAGGGGTTTTGCCAGTTTTAAATGTTGACGTGGGATCCTCCAAAAGGGTTTTAATCACTTTTCTTTAAATATATTCTTTAAAAATATTGCGTTGAGACGCACACCCTTCCTTTTCATCCCTTTGGGTTACTTAAAAGAGTCTATTAATACGGCCTGCAAGGCTGGCCGGGCTTCCCAAGAGGGCTTTTTTCGAGAAAATAGTCAGAAGTTTTTAAGCTCGGGGACAATATGTTTTTTTTTTGTAACAAATAAACTAGTTTTATGTATTAATACCTGCTTTTTCTGATACCCGGGGAAAATGAAGAAGCTTTCAAAGGGTTGTAAATAGGTTTTTCTCTTTTTTATATAGAATCCACAAGTTAAGTTTTTTTTTATTTCAGTGACATGTCCACGATCCTTTTTTGAGCTTTCTCTGGCTGTGTGCGTCTCTCCTCTTTCAGCTCCAGTTTTTTTTACATTACATTAGCATCTTAGCAGATAAGGGTCCTGACAGGCATCTAGGGGTGTGTCCGCTGTATTTTTGAACCATGTTGTATGTTTAAAAATTTTCACTTTGGTTTTGAGACGCTCCCTTTGGATTCCCACTCCTCACTCCCCCTCCCTTCCCTGCAGCTTATGTCTCAGCGTGATTTGTTGACTTCTCCTGTACTAACAAGGAGGGTAAGAATCTATCTCTTTGGCAATCCCCTTTAAGGGTTATAGACGGGCGGGGAAATAATCATTGAATAGCATTCAGTGAATAAAAACAGGTACTGACCTGTTTGGAGGCCCACTGTCTCAGCAAGACCTTTTCTCTGCTTGCTCTTGCGTAAGGAAAAAAGGGGTGAGAGCGCAAAAATAATTTAAAATTTTTAATGTGGCAAAATTAAAATTTTAAGATCGAATATCACCCATGTGGTTTTTTAATGAAAAAATTATTTTAGATTCTTTTAATTTTAAAAACTTTTTTTTATTTTTTGGGAAATTATAATTTTTTATAATTTTTTTTAAAGAAAAATTTTTTATTAAATTTTAAAAAATTTAATTTGTATATTTTAAGTTTTTAAAAAATTACTTTTTATTTTTGTACGGGGAAAGTTTAGAATAAGGGAAATTTTGCCCCTTACAACAAAACTACTTCACTTCGATCCCCAGGCAGGCAGACCCCACGAAATACCTGCCTGTCCAAATATAAAGCGCCTAGTTTTTTCGCCTGCATTCTATATTGTCTAAACTTCTAATGGGGTGCACACCCCCAAAAACCCCCTTCATGTTAGGCGCATTGAAATCTTACGAACAATGGGAAAAAACATACATTAGTCACATTAGACATCGTAGCCGGCTCAGTTAGTTGTACGCCAGAAAAAGGATGAAAAACCATTTCATACATGTCGCCCTATGTCTGCAGCATAGCTTATTGGACACATTGTGGGAGCAGTAGTGTACCTGTTCTGCCTGGTTTTGGTGTGATGTTAGGGTCCCTTTCATCAGGATACCATTAAGAAAGGTATCGAGTATCAGGGGTTTCCCCTGGTACATTATAGGAAACTAACCCTTTTTTGGACAACCAAAATGGGGGCAAAAAAACCCGCATTTAAATCTTTTTTTTTTTCTTTTTTTTTTTTTACAGTGGATTGACAAGCACATATTATGTTAAATTTTATTTTACTTTTTATTATTTGAAATCCAAGTTTTTTATGTATATTCCCACAGCACAGTAGGACAAGATACATGTTAGTTAAATGATGTGTAAATCTAGCCTCAGGATAGATTTACATGGCTTTTTTTTCTTCTTTTCTACAACAGTCGGTACACAAATTTAGTCCTTATCCATGTCCTAAAATGTGAATAAATCTATGTAAAGAGGAAAGTGAAATACATGCCACAAATACGGCTCTCCCTCACATTTTAAGCATATTAAATTCTGCAAATTAAATGGCATCTGAATGTAGCCTTATTGTAGTTTGTGAATGTGACTTACGGATCAGGAAAAAACTAGTTATGTTTAACTGCGAATTATCATGGTTTTGCATTGTGATTAGTGGCAGTGTGGTGAAACATTTTAGAACTGTTTTACCTGCAGATAACTGCATCATAAAAATTGGTTAATTTGCTGTTTCTTTCTTGACCCTGAAAACACAATACAAATGCAGCATGTGAACCCAGCCTGGAGGTTAAACTTTTTTCTCTCTTTTTTTTTGTCAGGAATTTCATCCATTCAAGGCCACCGTCTTAAATTTCAGGGTCCCATACAGCTAAAGTTTCTACCTCCAACTCCCCACCTCCTAAAAAAAAATCTTTGTGGGATGAACAAGAATATAAGTGGGTTTTGTTTTTGTTGGAGTTTACACTGCACAGTTTAATTGACTGCTTTTTATTCTGTTTTGGGCATATTCATAAAAGGACCAAAAAATACTGCCACATTATCACCGCATGTCACCACTATACAGTGAATAAAATAATTTTAATGTTACTGACCAACCGTATTCCCAAAACCCAAAAATTTTAAAAAAACAATATACAAAGCCAATAATAGGATTAATACCTCCATCATTTCTCATCAAATCAATATACTAAGACCAATATTACCAATTACAACAATATACAAGAATCAAATAATGCCATTACACCATAATCACGTATCACCACCATAAAGTTACAAAAAAAAATCATACTTTTACTGAATATAAACCACTACACTAAAACCAATATTACCGCCATACAGTGACCATGTAGTGGTAGATACCAGTTGTGCAAAAAGGGACACTGAGATATAGTTATTTCAGTTGTTTCATCCAGTACTCACAGGTTGCTTCTCTAAATTGGGGGTCATTAATCATTTGTGCTTAGTGCTATAAAATGGCAATATTTTGACATTTTTTTTTATTGCATCGGACTGGCAAAATAAATAAAACAGCCAAAAAAATGTAATAAAATCATTTTTCATGAATGTTGGATGTAAAAAAACAAACCCGTTTCTGATGTGTCCCTTTAAGCTTCAAACTTTTATTTGAATGTGCATTCTAAACTGTTTTCTACAATATTTCAGGGACAAATACAGATTTGTAATGTGTATGTCATATGAATGTATAATATAGATCTACTTTACAGTTATTCCTTTTTCTCAGTTTACATTGGCTTTTAATGGTAGAATAGTTAACTCTGGAATCTGGATGTGGCAACATATGAGCTATTGCTCCATTGACCACCAATGGATACATTATATAGAACAAAATAAAATGAATCTCATCTAAAAGGTGAAGATCATTGTGGCCATAAGGCCAATATATAACGTATTATTACATGACCGAAAGTTTGTGGACACTGCTCCTGAATTCAGCCACACAATTTGCAAGTACATAGACAATATTAGTAGTAGTATGATTAATTTGCAATATTTAAATGACCCCTACAAAAATATGGTGAAATACTGTTTCATATACAACTGCGACAGAGCAGCAATCCTGTATACCACCATCTTAAAACAAGCCAGTGGGTTGATGGCGTACTGCCCAGTGAGTAGTAAGTAGTAAGCCTCAACCTGAGGGTAACTGTGAATTTCGTTATTGAACATTTGAATGGAGGAATAGCAAGTGATTTTATCACACTTTTCTTATTTACACATCTAACTTGGGATCAGGAATCCTGCTTTGGTACTTCTGAGATGTTCTTCGGCAGTATGCCTATGGGATAGGGGTCTCCCTCTCCACCCACACTCTGTGTCACTGTCTCTGCAGGCTCCTGAAGAGTTCCCCTTGGGTACAATTCCCGGTTAGGCTGCTCTTTGAGGAAATGGAACAGTCAACACAGCTGCGTTTACAATCAGGAGGTCTCCTGTTATCTACGGATCTCACCCCTTTGTCTCTCTCTCTCTCACTTAGGCCATGTTCACACGGCTTATAATGGGCCGTATTTCGGTCCGTAATTACGCGCCAGAGTGCGCAAATTACGGGCTGAAAACGGCCCAGTCATTAGGCCGCGGGGGGAGATACGTGACATGTGAATTATCAGCGGCGTATACGCGCCGCTGGTAATGAATGTCGATGGGCCGGCGAAGTGCCGGCCCCCCGCTCCCGCCCCGCCCCCGGCCACACGGCGTAATTGCGGGGCGTAATTACGTCCCGCAATTAAGCCGTGTGAACATAGCCTTACTCTTGTGAATTCTGTCTGACTCACCCCTCTTTGCTTTTCAGTCTTGTTTTCCCCTCTTGCATAGTAGTGAACAGCGTTACTAGTTGTTCCTTTACATTTTGTGTGCTTGGTTTAAGGGTAGTCAGACCTAGAGCAACACAGGAGGACAACTTCAGAGCCGAGAGTCAGTTTGCTGTAGTCTCAATTGGTGGCACCTCTAGCGGAGATCAAGGTCTCTTACCCTGACTTAAGGATGACACAAAGTATTTTGTTTAACTGCAATGTCTTTGTCTTGGGGACTCTATTATATATTATTATTATAACATTTTTTCAATGTTAGATTATGAGCCCCAATGGTGACAGGGACTGATATGACCCAAATAAT
Source organism: Phyllomedusa bahiana (assembly GCA_025379985.1). Classification (NCBI taxonomy): domain Eukaryota; kingdom Metazoa; phylum Chordata; class Amphibia; order Anura; family Hylidae; genus Phyllomedusa; species Phyllomedusa bahiana. The sequence continues at coordinate 5,132 of JAODAL010012321.1, forward strand.
TGCATCTTAAAAGCAGGAATCACATTTTATTTCAAAGTGAGTAACACCATTGCATCGTTTCAGCCCCTAAATGTGTGGCCTTTTTCATGCAACATGAAATAAAAGTGAACGAACATACATATATATAGGTATACAGAAACCTACCATTCCATAATTAAACCAATCAGGTGATAGCATTAATAGATAATTATAATACAGCTGTGCAAATAAGCATACATAGGACAAGACAGTGACATACATAAAATTTGAGCCACATATCTCTATGGGGTAAGTCTGGCATGGGATGCAGATACACAACTCTCGGTACATCGCGGCATCCTTCAAAATGAAATTCGGAAATCGGCATACGCGCATCATAGAATTCCGGAAGCCCCGGACAAACCAGCTTCAAGGCTAGTTAATGCACATGTCAAAGACCGCAATGCAGAACGAACCATCTCACAACTTATACTATGTAATGAATACTGAATACAAAGTAACTCATCACTACTCATATCAAAGTTGTCAAAAGACAAATCTAGGCCAGTGTATTGAGAACTTAATAGTCATAATAACACCATCAGCTAACAAGTACATTATATATAATCGGAGGTACCCTAACAAACTAATACCAGGAGTAATAAATGATTGAAAACCAGGAACAAGCCCAGTTACTCAAAAAACAATAACTCTCACATAACTACATCCGACACCAACTCGATATAGATATTATAAATTACCTTTTTTATAATCAATTTTAACAGTTCTATACAGTGTTAATCTCAATACATAATTATACAAATAGAGCTATAATATTTCATTATCAATTCAGCATTCATCACATATAAAGAAACATTTAAAAAAAACTTTTTATTCAAAAACATTTTATTAAAAAATGAAGCCACATCCAATGTCAAGACTCAACAATTATATCACCTAGAAGAGTAAAAAGAGAAATATATACAGTGCCTTGCGAAAGCATTCAGCCCCCTTGAACTTTTCAACCTGTTGCCACTTTTCAGGCTTCAAACATAAAGATATAACATTTTAATTTTTTTGTGAAGAATCAACAAGAAGTTGGACACAATTTTGAAGTGAAACGAAATTTATTGGATATTTTAAACTTTCTTAAAGAAAAAAAAAACTAAAAAAAGTGGGGCGTGCAAAATTATTTGTCCCCTTTAAGTTAATACTTTGTAGCGCCACCTTTTACTGCGATTACAGCTGCAAGTCGCTTGGGGTATGTCTCTATCAGTTTTGCACATCTAGAGATTGAAATTCTTGCCCATTCTTCCTTAGAAAACCGCTCGAACTCAGTGAGGTTGGATAGAGAGCGTTTGTGAACAGCAATTTTCAGCTCTTTTCACAGATTCTTGATTGGGAAATTCAGTTTTGGACTTTGACCTGGCCATTCTAAAAAAAGGAAGTAGCCTCAAAGGGGCAAATCCTGTCCTTGTGGGGTTTTAAAATTTAATCAAAAAAAAATTAAAAAAGGGGTTGCACCGAGAAAACACATCACAAAAACCCTTGTTTGCAGAAAAGCTTTCTGATTTTTTTTCACAAAATGGGGGCTTTTTATAACCCTTTTGCAAAAAATTAGAAAAAAGGGGCATCACATGTTCCTGGCTGTGGGGGGGTCTTTTGGCACGTCCTTATCTAGGGAAACCCTCCTAAACACTTCATGAATGTCGGGAACACAGGGTGTAACTTCTGACTAGCCCCATTTTGGGATTACACGACGATCATAAAAACAACTAAAGACGGCCTTTTTGTTTAACATTTTTAATAACAAAAGGTAACATACAGCTTTTTAAAATGCTGTACTATATAATTAGTGCCAATTATGTATAAAAAATATATTAAATGGAGGTATATACAAAACAAAACCATTAAAAAGAGCCCCAAAGGATCACACATATATATAAAAATATAACCTTTGCCCATCCAAAACGTCCCCCCTTGAACTTTGTTCTCATTTTTATCTTTTCCCTACCCTTTTTTTCCCTATTCCCCTTTCCCCTATTCTTGTCTTTTGGGGAAAGTCCCTCCCCCTTTACAAGGGCGGCCCCCGAAGCCCTTGAAACGCCCAAGCCCCCCCCTACACTTCTATGGTCTAATTCTTTGAGACATGCGGTTTGCAGAGGGGAAAAATTTGATTTTCTGAGCACCTAGTCAATGGTCTCTCATGGAAAAGTTCCTTAAATGTCCCCAACCAACATAGGGTCACTTTGACAGCTAAAGAGTGTGGTATGCCCGCGCACCCAATAGAGGCCAGGCCAGGGAAAAACTTTTCCCCATGATGGGAGTAGTCTGGTCCACAGCTTTCAAAAATATTTCCTCAAACAAGGGAGAAACAAGAAAATTTAAAGGGGCAAAAATTTAAGCAACCCAGCCCCAATATGGCAATACCTATCTGGGAAAGCTTTTTCCCTGCCCCCCCTTTAAAAACCAAAAAGTAAACCACTGTTCCCGGGGGTGATCATCCTTTATTATTTTTAATTCTTCTGAGAGATAAACATTTTTCTAATGGCCACATTGCCCCTTCCCTTTGCCCCTGTTTTATCGGGGAAAAAAAGTACAGCGGGTTTCTCCTTTTTTGGGGTGAACAGGATTATGGGTACCCAAGATTAAAACCCCCAGCGGGCCACCTTTTTCCCCTTGCCTTAAACTCATCGGGGCCCCCCCTTTGGGGCCTCCTATAGAAATCGATATACACTTGGGGGTTGAAGCTGTTTTTTTTTTTTTTTCCCTTTGGGGAGGCTTTCCTTCTCCTCCTGACTCTGTTTGTGTCCCCCTATCTTTTTGCCCCCTCCCCTCAAAAATGGATTTCCCAGGAATATATGCTCCCCTCAGTCTCCGAGGGTCTTCAAATTTTTAGCGTTTGGGCGTGCCCTTTCCCCCCTGGTAAACCCAAAACCATTCCGACATTTTCCCGTCTTTGTCAACCTCATCCTAGGTTTGAGGGTTTTCCCCCTTTTTTCCCTTTTCCCCTTTTAAGGGATCTGTGGGCCCAAAACCCCCTAGTCCCCCCCTGTGTTTCCAACCCACACAAACCCCGGGGGGGAAAAAGCAAAGGGGCCCCAGACTTCTCCATCAACACCAATAAATGCATGGGTTCTGACCCAAAAGTTAAAAACAACATAACTACTTTAAAAATCAGTAAACGTTGCATCTGCCTCTTCTCCGGGGGCTGGAGCGAAAACTTTTCAGTGTGATCCATGGGAAACCCGTTTGGGGTTTCCCGCCACCTTGACGATGGATCATGGTCCCGCAAACTTTGGGACAGCCCCCCAAACCCGGTCTAGGGTTTTACCCCACAAACTTCTTTTTTAGACCCAGTCCTTCCCGGCTGTAGCTTATGAGCAGCAACGCTAATCTGAAACTGGAAAGGAAAATCTAAAATCCCTTAGCGAAAAACTCTTTTAAACCCCTGCAGTCCAAAATAAAGGTTTTAGCATCCGTTTTTGTAGCTACAAACAGCTGAGGGGAAAAAAATGGGACCTAGCCTTTTGGGGCACTGCCTAACAGATCTCATAGGGCGAGGGGAGCTAACTACCCCAGGCTTTTGCCTTTACTCTAACCCAAACTATGGGGAGGCCTTTTGGTCAGAGCATGAAAGGGTTTTCTCTTTTCCACTTTTAAACATCCCGTTTTTCAGAGTCCCCGTTCCATGTGCCCATTGCACTACAGCTGGGGATAGCCCCGTGGCCAAAAACAAAGGGGCCCTCCCCACTCCGGGATAGCCCATCTTCTTTATTCTTCCCCTTTGGGTCCCTTCTTTTTTCCCGCTTTCCCTTTTTTCCCCGTGGAGCTTTTTTCTGCAACTTGGCCACATTTTCCTTGCAGGGTTTGGGGTGCAATTTTCCTCCTCCACTGACACTGAAAATTTCTTTCCCCCTTTTCACCTCCTCGGCCGTTTTTGGCTGCTTGGTTTAGGCCAAATGGTTTTCGTCTTCTGTATTTATTTCCCCTTTGCCTTGATTTTCGTGAGCCACTGTTTCCAATGGCACAGCATTTTCATTTTCAGGGCCCCGAATGGGTTGTCCATGTTTTTTACTGGGCTTTCCCGCAGCCCCGGGGGAAATCCCCGTGCTTTCCAAAAAAGGCCAAAGTCCTGGGCGAACCCTGAAAGCTATCTTGAGTCCGTACATAAGTTGGCCCTTTTTGCCCCTTTGCCAAAAGTCAAGCTGCCGTCTTTTTTGGGGTACTTATCCCAAAGGCAACTTCTTGCTTCCCCAAAACTGGGGTGTTATTTTGCTCACACATAACCCCTTTGAAATCCCTCCTTACTTTCTGCCCAAAACTGGGGCTACCCACAAAAAGAACCCTACCGGGTTCAAAAGAAGGGCAACATCTTTATCATTTCTAAGCAATCATGGGTCTCTCTCTCCCTGTGCACCGGGTTTTTCCGATTCCTCTTCATCCTCATTCCCCCTTTTAAAGGGAAGGGCAAAAAAGGGGCGGATAAAAAAAAAACACGCAGCAGAGTGACGGGGTTTTCCGGCAGAAGGAGAGAACACAAGCCTGAGAACTGGCTGATGAAGAAATCGTGGTTTAGAATGGCGGAGATTTCACATGGAGCCCGGGAAACAGGGATGTCTTATACAAACCGCTCCGCACTTTGGGGGCCAGCTCAGCTTGTAAAATGGGGAAAGGGCCCTCCCTTGCAGCTTTGGGGCCATCTTGCCGAGTAGTATCCCAAATGGTCTTTTTGGGCCCGCATGGGGCCCGCGCTAGAACTCCCCCGGGCATTCCCCTTTCCCCTTTTCCCAAAACAAAGAGCTTGAAGGGCTTTTGGGAGACCGGGAAACCTAGTGCAGGGGCACTAACAATAGCTTTCTTTTTTTAGCTTCTGGAAGGACAAAAAGCATCTTTATCAAGGTGGAAGGGGGTTTTTCCCTTTACCAACCCCATTTCCCAAATTTTTTACCAGAATGGAATCCCTTCCCTATGGATGCTGGGCTTTTAGGGAAAAGGACAGACATCAGGAGCAGGGTCTGAGTATCTAGCTTGTGGTGTTCTCCTCCTCTTGTTTTGCAGGGGGCCAGTGTCCTGCTCTGTTGCAGTTCAAGCAAGTAAGCGGTGATCTTGGCTTGTAGGCTCCAGGGTCCTCACATATGTCACAGAAGCAGACCTTGATCCCATATGTCCCGCAGGCAGATTATTCTCAATACCTTTTGCAACTAGAAGCACCGTATCTACTGGTAGGGTCTTGTACTCAGGCCGAACCATCTTCAGCTGCTTCTTGATGGGTTCCAGCAGGCCATCCACAAAGGCACTGGTCAGCATCCGAGCATGCGGCTTTTCAAAGGAAGAAAATCCTAAATCGGATTGGAGCCGTACTGCGCGCCGGATTTGCGCTGCAGTACGGCTCCAATCCGTCTCAGTCATTATGGTAATCCACAGTTCTCATACAGAACTATGGATTCCGTTGCCCGTCCCCGCTTGGCGAATCCGCCGGGCGGTGAGAAAGTGACATGCACATTATCCAGGCGCAATACGCGCCATGGATAATGCAAGTCTATGGGGTCGGCGGGCCGCGCCCCCGCACCCGTCCCTTATTCAAGCCGTAATTGCGAGCGAAATCCAGCTCGCAATTACGGCTTGAATAAGCCATTTGAACCGAGCCTTAGAGTGATAACACACAGTTGTCAATTTTTTTATACCTTATATACTTGAGTATAAGCCTAGTTTTTCAGCACAAAAAATTAGCTGAAAAATCCAACCTCGGCTTATACTTGAGTCACTGTCGGCACTCGGGCGCTGCGATGGCCTGTGTGCCAGCAGGGACATTTCAGCTATATGCGACTCCTCAGGGATATAGCTGAATGCCGAGTGAGCCGACAGCGTCCGGGCACTTCAGTGTCCCGGGCACTGTCGGCGATCTCTTCACCTGTTTGCGACTCCTCCGGAGTTCATACAGGTGAAGAGATATCACTGCGGAGCAGAGAGCGAGTGCTCCCTGCTCCGCCGTGGACTCCGGCCGGCTGCAAACCCGCGGCTGTCTGGAGTTTCCGGCACAGGCAGCGTGCTATGTCATCATGCTGCCTGCGCGGCCTAATGACCACACGCGCTCTGTGTCGGCGAGAAGACGGAGCGGCGGGGGGAGCGAGGTAAGTGCCGTACTTGTATGTTTTTTTTTAAATAACCCTGTCTATAACCTGCCTATAACTATCTATGGGGACATAACCCTGCCTATAGCTACCTATGGGGACATAACCCTGCCTATAGCTACCTATGGGGACATAACCCTGCCTATAGCTACCTATGGGGACATAAACCTGCCTATATCTGCCTATAACAACCTATGGGGACATAACCCTACCTATAACTACCTATGGGGACATAAACCTGCCTATATCTGCCTATAACTACCTATGGGGACATAAACCTGCCTATAACTTCCTATGGGGACATAAACCTGCCTATAACCTGCCTATACGGACATAAACCTGCCTATAACCTGCCTATGAGGACATAAACCTGCCTGTGGGGACATATACCTGCCAATAACCAGCCTATGGGGACATATACCTGCCTATAACCTGCCTATGGGGACATATACCTGCTTATAACCTGCCTATGGGGACATATACCAGCCTATGGAGGACAATAAACTGCCTATGTCATTTTATTGGTATCCATTTTTATTTTTGAAATTTACCTGTAGCCGCTGCATTTTCCACCCTAGGCTTATACTCGAGTCAATAAGCTGTTCCTTTTTTTAGTGGCAAAAGTAGGTGCCTCGGCTTATATTCGGGTCGGCTTATACTCGAATATATACGGTACATTACCAGGAGAAATAAATTAGACTTGGTACAGCACATTTAATAATAATAAAGGATAGTTCGGAATTATAATTCCATGGAGGAAACAAGTATTTAGTAGAATAGGCATGTTAGGAGAGCTGGCATATTATTTTTAAATATGATCACCAGATGTAGCCATTATCTGTAAAATGACTATGGACCAAATGGTTTTACAAATGTTGGTATCTCCTGTAAGTAATGGTAGGTAAAACTTATACTAAGGGCGACATCTATGAAGCTCGCCGGGTCGGGGCGCGCTTTTCCACTAGTTTTCCGGCGAAATCTGCGGCTGATTTATGTCGGGGCCGAGCCACGCTCACAAATACAATGTAAAGTCCGCCGCGCCTCTCCAGTGTGTTAGGCGCAGTGCGGGGACTGAGGCGCAGTGCGGCGCTGCGCCTATGATTCGCCGTCCGAGGAGGTGCACTCGTGCATGCAGGGAAAAGTTCCCTGTGCCTCGCCAGTGTGTGGGGTACAGTGCGGGGACATGGGCGCACTGTGCGGGACTGCGCCTAAAATCTGTTCCGATGCGAGACAGGCTGGAGAACAGCGAGAAATCATTCCACATGTCGGTGCGGAGTATGAATCATAAATCGCCTTTATAAAGGCGTTAAACATTCTCAGAAAAAGAGCTGAAACCTTAAAATAAAAAATACATAAAACAAAATCACTTTCCAATATCCTAATTCAAGAATTAGGATATAGGAAATTAGCGGGAAATACAGTAATTCAAATTCTGAAAGCTATTCTCATTGGTCGGCATAAACCGGCCAATCAGAATAGGAGCGACAGTGAACCATTAAAACCTTTGGAGAACTATTGACCAATCAGAATCAAAGGCGGGACAGTTCAAAATACAGTAAAAATGCAGAAAAGAGCTGATTGGTTGAGCTAGCGGGGGCTTGACTATCCCAGCCAATCAGAGCGTGAGCTACTTCTCCCATTGTAGTTTATGGAGAGATCGGCGCCATGCAATCTCGGCTCTCAGCGCTGTGAGGCATGGAGTATGACTAAAAAAATCTTTTTTATTAAGTGTAAAACATTCTCAGAAAAAGAGCTGAAACCTATAAACATACATTAATAAAATCCCTAACAACGCGTTTGTCGCCGAGACCGGCGCTATATAAGGAATTGCAATAGAGAGAATTGCCGGGAAATACAGTAATTCAAATTGTTTAAGCGCTTCTCATTGGTCGGCATAAACCAGCCAATCAGAATAGGAGCGACAGTGTCCCATTAAAACCTATGGAGAACTATTGACCAATCAGAATAGGAGCGACAAAGACCCATTATATCCTATAGAGAAGTTTTGACCAATCAAAATCAAGGGCGGGACAGTTCAAAATACAGTAAAAATGCAGAAAAGATCTGATTGGCTGAGCTAGCAGTGGCTTGCCGATCCCAGCCAATCAGAACGCGAGCTACTTCTCCCATTGTAGTCTATGGAGAGATGGGCGCAACGCAATCTCGGCGCTCAGCGCCGTGCGGCATGGAGTATAAATAAAAAACTCATTTTTATTAAGTGTAAAACATTATCAGATAAAGCGCTGAAACCTTCTTTAAAAATAAAGCACTTAAATCCCGAACCATGTGTTTGTCGCCGAGACCGGCGCTACATAGGGAATTGCAATAGAGAGAATTTCCGTTAAATACAGTTATTTATATATGTTTAAGCGCTTCTCATTGGTCGGCAGAAGCCAGCCAATGAGAATAGGAGCGACAAAGACCCATTAAAACCTATGGAGAAGTTTTGACCAATCAGAATAGGAGCGACAGGGACCCATTATAACCTATGGAGAAATATAGACCAATCAAAATCAAAGGCGGGACAGTTCAAAATACAGTAAAAGACAGAACAGAGCTGATTGGCTGAGCTAGCGGTGGCTTGGCTATCCCAGCCAATCAGAGCGCAAGCTACTTCTCCCATTGTAGTCTATGGAGAGATCGGCGCACTGACATCTCGGCGCTCAGCGCCATGTGGCATGAAGTATTAATAAAAAAAAATAATTTGTAGTTAAAGTGTAAAACCATTATCACATAAAGTGCGTGAAAACCTTTCTGTTAAAAATAAGATCGCAGTTAAAGTCCCGAACAACGCGGGTTTGTCGCCGAGGACACCGGGCAGGGCTACATAGGGAATTGCAATAGAAGATGAATCGCCGGGAAATTACAGTATTCAAATTGTTTAAGGCTCTTCTGATTGGGTCGGCATAATCCAGCCGAATCAGAATAGGACGACAAAGAGCCATTAAAAGTATGTAGGATGTGTCACGGCCGATCTGCTCCCGGTCCCGACGGGCCGCGGCGCAGCACCCGTGGGTACCCTCTGTCCGGGTCCCACCGGGCAGAGTCGGGTGAACGCCGATTGGCCGCCGGGGACGTGACTGGGGGGGCTGCCAACTGGCCAGGGACTCATCCTAACCTCGATCCTGTTGCAGTCCGCAGTCCATCTGACGGCACGAGGCAACGATTGCCTGGAGTCCTATGGCGTCGCCTTCGTCCCCTTGTCGATGAGTCCGCGCTCGTTCTACGTGGATTTAAAGGGCCAGCGCCCCGTTATTGGCTAATGACTGGCGCTTTCTCTACTTAAGGTAAGTCCCACTAACCACTACCTTGCCGGAATCTATGTTGCCTTCGTTGCTTAGCTACAAGCGCAGTTCCCACCAAAGTGTATTCTCGCCTTTCAGTTGTACCAGGAGCCTTGCTACGTTTCTCGACTCGCGAAATCGTGCTGCCGGCCTGCCGACCTTTCTGCATGTCCACGACCAGCGAACTCTGCAACATGCCCTGACCTTCTGACTGCCCACGATTCGTTACTCGGACTAACGATTCTGTACGACGCTGCAACCGCCGGCTGCCACACGCAAGCTAGTCACGTTCGAGGGGGGACGACCCTGGTTGTCTCTCACAGCCGCATGCAAAGTCCATGCCAGGCTTTGCGGCGGGACTCTGGTGAAACCGGGGGGCTATCTTAGATTCCCGTTCACCTCGTGCGTAGCGATGTGGTCTTAACTACCATCGCTTGCGGAGTCGGTCCAGTTCGGATCATACCCAGCCCTTACAGTTATGTTTGCCAGCATGGACCCGACCAAGGTGCACCTGCCACAGCATTCGCGGATCTACACGACGATTGTTGCCGCAGCGGAATCGCAACAAATCGCACAACAAGGTCATCAGTTGGGCCAGTCAATATCAAGCCCGCCATGATTGGCGTCTGATTTTGCATCCCCAGCAGCAGTCTCAGCCCCCATTCTGTGGGCTCCGTCTTACATCTAACGCCCAATTTGGCCATACGTGGGACCCCTCAATACTTCGGCTCCCTCTACCCTCCAGCTTTGCCGAGGTGATCCACAGCTTGCGGGGTGTTTGCGTTTTACTCAGGGCTCAATGCACGTGGAAATGCTGATGGAGTGGAATAGTTTCCCTCGAAGAGGTCTAAGGGGGGGGCCTTTGTAGTGAGTCGTACTTTCCGGGAAGGCCCGTGGCTTGGGCAACACACTGTCTCTGGGGACAGTAAGGCGACCTGTAGCGACTGCGGAACTACAGACCCTTCCTCCAGGAAATTCCGCACCGTCTCTCGAGGAGAGCCGGACGAACGCGCCCTCCTCGCCAGAGACCGCCCTCTGAGCTCCTGTCAGGGCGAGTCTTCTGTGGTGTGATCTCAATGCGGTTCAGTTCGCCTCGTTACCTGGCTTCGGAGCTCGCATGGAACATGTGGCGGCCACTCTGCGCTAACCTTCATGAAGGGTCTGTCCAGCAGGGTAAAAAGGCGCTTTGGACTGCGAAGAGACCTACCCGTCCTCCCTAAACGAATTAATACACTAGATACTTCGTATTTGACTGTAAGGTTCGCGGAGAGTCACAGGAGGAGCTTCGCCATGAATGAGACTCTGCTCGGTCCTGTCAGGCCGATTCCACTCCCTCGGGCTCCTGTGTTCAGCTTCTCCTATTCACTCTCCATGAAACCTTCAGAGTGGGAAATGGTACAAGTGGATAGGGCAGTCAGACTTAACGGAGCAAGAACTGAACCGCCGTTTCGGGTCAAGAGAAGCTATGCCTTCTACTGCGCAGCAGGCCGTGTATCCACTTCCGCAGAGAAAACTAGGGAAATAAGAAAAACTGTCCCCTCGTCACTCTCGCGTCCGGGAAACTCTGCTCACCTAGGTGCACGTGGGAGAGGCGGCCCTAGGATGTATGCAGGTTTCCTCTGTCTCACGTCTGATCGATGCCAGTAGGGTGACTTGCTCTGATGCTGGTCCTTCGTTCCGGGTTCTGCCTTCTGGGACTACGGGCTTCCTGACGGGAACTTCATATTAGCCTCGTTGGTCAAACTCAGGGATACCGCATACTGTAGTCGGCTGGAGGAAAACCGCTGGCTTATTCTGGACATCGGTCAGTGGGCGAAAGGCTCCTCACTGATCCCGATGCGACGGTAACTAAACCTCGGCCGGTGACTCTCCGGTTGGTAGGGCTTGAATAAAGAGAAAGAGTAGGTTCCTAGTTTCTGTTACAGGATTCCTCGGCTATCTCTTGGGGCTTCGCTGGGCTGCACGCAAGGACACGCCCCTTACGCTCTATTGTGAAAGCGGCGAAGTCCTGGTGTCTGGGGACTGAAATGCCAGAACCGCTGCTTGGAGTACCTAGCCCAGTGTGCCTAACACCACGTTTTTCCGCTCCGCTGTCAACCGCTTGCCTGGCCTGCGCCAGGCTCGACAGTTCCAGGACTTTGGGGATGGTATTCTCGAGAAGGAGGCCGATTCGCCCGCCCACCACATCGGCCTTACGACTGCCCTATTGACCTTCCGTGCCCAGGAAAACCAGTCCTCCGCGGGGGAGGGTCTTACCCAACTGTCAGTGCCGGCGACTCAAGGACCATGTCGGCCTACATTACTGGAGAATTCTGCAGAAAGGGATTACATCCGTAGAGTCCTCCTCCCCAGCCGGTGCCGGGTTTTTTCTTGTGCAGAAGAAGGATGGTTATTCTCCGTCCGTGCATAGATTATTAGGGGTCTAAGACAAGGTTTCACCGTGGAATTTTGAAGAAAACCGCTACCATCTTCCACTGATCTCGGTGTGTTTTGACCGTCTCAAGGGGCTAGAGTATTTTTCCCAGTCCTGGAGATTACGTCGGGGGCCCTACAACCTCATCAGAATTAATTCGAGAAGGGGTACGGAATGGAAAACAGGGCATTAACTCACGGAGACGGGGAGCATTTCGGAATATCTGTGAGTGCCTGTTTGGGGTATGCAAAACGCCGCCGGCGTTTTCAGGAGTTATGTCTCTAATGACGTGTTCCGGACCTGACTTGTGCACACTGCGATGCGTCATGTTGTATACCTGGACGATATCTTTCTGTTTTTTTCCTATGACATACTGGCCCACCGGAGACAAGTATCGCCAAAGTCCTGCGAGCCTTATTGGGGGGGACAACCTGTAATGTATGCCATAACTGGTAGAAGCTGTCCGGGTTCCACCAGGCCAGCCTTCTTTCATGCGGGTACATTGTCTATGATCGAAGGTCTTCAGATGGTCTCTGCGAAACTCTCAGCGTGCATCCCCTAGGACGGGGTGGCGCGCCATTGTCGGTCTCCGGGCGAGAATTTCAAGTTTTTCATAGGAGTTCGCCAAACTACTTACGGCAGTTTATTCCCCACTTTTCTACCGGGTAGTGGCTCCCATTGTGGCATCTCACCCGGAAGAACGCTAAATCCATAGATGGTGTCCCCATCTGACCGAGGAAGCGTTCTCCCAATTAAGTCTGCCTTCTCCTCCGCACCCATTTTGGTCCGTCCGATCGTGAGAGACCGCTTCAGCTGGAGGTTCAGATGCATCTTCCGTGGGAGCTGGGCGGTACCCTGACCCAAGAAGGTGCCCTAAAAGGAAAACCGCAACATGCACTGGTTTCTTTTTGTCGCTAAAACTTTCTCTTCGGACAGAACGAAAACTACGCCTATTGGGAGATCAGGGAGCAGGTGGCATAAAAATTGGCTCTGGATGGGTGGCGACCTCTTCTTGGTTGGGAGCTCGACATCTATTGACGTTCTTTAACCCCTAGAGGGGGGCCATAAAAATTGCAAATACCTAGACGGATCGGCGCCTATATCACGTGCCAAGGCCGTGAGGGTGGTCTTCTTTTTTTGTGTCTCTCGTTTGATTTTTTGAGAGAGTCGCACTTTTCGACTGTGTCGGGGAGTTCTACCGCCGACCGAGAAAAATTTCATAGGCGTGATGCCCCATGTCGTCCGTTCTTCTGACTGTTACCGGAGAGGAACCTGTGCCTAGCAATATCATCGCTACCCCGTGTCGAACGATACGGTCCTCGTAGACGCTACGGCTGATCATCCAGCAGGTGCGTTCATCCAGGCAGATACTTTGTGCGCCCAAATCAGGAGGAGTGAATTCTGCGGTATGAGGGGCATTGACTCTCTAACTGGCCGGCCATCCCGGGATTCGAAAAAATCCTATGCTCTATCATCTCACGTCACTTACTAGGGGGGCCACACCCTGCTCCAAGAGCGCGTCAAGGACTTTGTTCTTTCCTGTACCACAGTGTGTCGCCCCAAAAACAACCGGATTCCTCGCCATAGGTCCCGCTGGTCTACTCTTAGTCCCCATCTGCCAGTTCCAGAATCTCCTGGTCACACGGAAGGCATGGAGTTTTATCATCGGGAGTACTCCCTCTCCTTCGTAGGGAACTCGGTCATCTGGGTTGTTCAATGACCGTTTGTTCGCTAATTAATGGTACCAACTTTGTGCGATCTGGTCTTCTTCTTGCTACCCCCAATTGGCTGGATATCTTCTACCATCAGACGATCTTGTCGTTTCTCATGGCTTATCCTTAAACATCGTCTCTGCGACCGTGGGCGGCCAGTTTGTCTCCAATTTCTGGCTGTGTCTGTCGTTCCCGAGTTGCAAATCAAGCTGGATTTTTCTTCCGCATATCATTCCCCAAGACGACCTTGATGGACAGGTGAAGATGGGTGTAGAACAAAATCTTGGGGAGAGTTTCTACGACACTTCAGTGTCCGGACGACAGGAACAATGGTCCGAGGGTGAATACCTTGGAAGAGTTCTCTTATAATCACGGGACTCCGAATCTAGACTGGCCGTTTCTCGCCTTTCTGGTGGTCTATGGCCGTGTCACCTCAACGCTCCTCCCCCCACTTCCCAATGGCTCTCCTCCTCCCGGAGGTCCCGCCGTGGACAATAAGGTCTCAGGATTTAAGACCATTTGGCGGAGGGACCCGGACAAAGGCCCTACATAAGGGCTTTTCTGCCCGTATGAATGACCAGGCTGACAAGAAGAGAGGAGCCTTCCCCCTACGTTCCTCCCTGGGGGGTGGTAGGGCAGTTTGTGTGGCTCTCGTTCCTAGGTTCATTAAGCAGCCTCAAGATTCCCAGTTTTATAAATTAGGGTCCGCTTTTCTGGGTCCCTCAAGATTCTGTGACAACTGATACCCCCGGTGTCCTATAAAACTCATGTCTGCCTGCCATACTTATCCGGGTCACTAACGCGCACTTTCATGTTTACCCTCTGAAGCTCTGGTCCTGAACCGGTTCTCCCAAGAGGGAGCGCGGCTCAATCTCCGCTGCTAGAATCCCCGGTGTGTTTTGAAGTGAAGGTACATCATGGACATTGAAGATCGTCAAGGGGTAGAGATTATTTCTTGTTGATTGGAGGGTGTTTTCGGCCCCGAAGAGAGGGGGGTCCTGGGAACAATCAGAGTCCAAATATCCTGAATCCAGACCTTATCAGTTAAAGTTCCTATACTGCCCTAAAAAGAGGGGGTGGACCTAAGGGGGGGTTTACTGTCACGGCCCCCTACTTGCTTCCTGGCCAGCGGGACCGCGGGCGACACACGCGTGACCCCACTGTCCGCGGCTGCCCAATACGGGGTCGGGTTTGCCGCCGCTTGGCCGCTTGGGACATGCAGACGGGGGATGGCAACTGACTGGGTCACTGACTCCTAACTCGCTCCTGTGCGTTCCGGTCCTCTGCCTTGGCCTAGCGGGCGTTGGCCTGTGTTCCTAAGGCGCAGCGCGCGGCTGCTCGTTCTCGTGGATTTAGAGAGGGCTTGCGCCCCTGTAATTGGCTTAATTGCCTGGCGCTTCTCCTACTTAAGGTACGTCCCACCTAACACTCCTTGCGGATCTATGTTTCCTCTATGCCTTAGTAAAGCAGGGTTTTTCCCAAAGTGTATTCTCGCATTTCCGAATGTACCAGACCCTTGCGTCGTTTCTCGACTCTTCGAACCTTTGCCGCCTGCCCGACCTTCCTGACTGTCCAGACCACGGAACCTCTGTCCGCACGTGCCTCTGACCTTCTGATGCCACTCGAATACGATTCTCGGACTACGATTCTGTTACCACCTGAAACCATCGGGCTGCCATCCGAAAGCAAGTAACCGTTCAGGGGGGACGACCTGGTAAGCCTACAACGACAGCAGCATGTCAATCGCCTTTGGGCGAGGCTCTGGATGACAACCGGGGGCTACTTAGATTACCGTTCCTGGCGTTGCGCTTTAACTGCCATCGCTTGCGGGTGGGTCACCCGTGTGGATCACTACCCAGCCCCTTACAGAGAAGTTTAGCCATATCAGAATAGGAGCGATCAGGGACCCATTATAACCCTGATGGAGAAATCTAAGACCATCAAAATCAAAGGCGGGTCAGTTCAAATACAGTAAAAAGACTGGAAAAGAGCTGAATCTTGGCATGATGCTAGCGGTTGGCTTTGGCCTATCCCGGCCAATAGAGCGCAAGCTACTCTCCCATTGTAGGTTTCTATGGAGAGTATCGGACGCACTGACATCTCGGCGCTCAGCGTCCATGTGGCATTGAAACGTTTTTATAAAAAAAAATAATTTGTATTAAGGTGTATAACTTTATCACATACAAGAGCTAAAACCTTCTGTAAAAATAAGATTCAGTTTTTAAATCCGAAAACAGAATGCGTTGTCGCCGAGGGAACCGGCGTTCATAGGAATTGCCTAGAGAGAATTGCGGGAAAGGAAAATACACGTAAACTTCAATTTCGTTTAAGCTATTCTTGATTTGGTCGTGGCGATAATACCAGCCAATCAAGATATAGGAGCGGACAAGTGGCCCAATATATCATATGGAGGAGATTGTCCAATCAGAATAGGAGCTACGTAAGGGACCCATTAAAACTATGCGAGAAAAATTGTACCAATCATATTCTAAGGCGGGACAGTTCAAAACTACTAGTAAAACAGGCCAGATAACGAAGGTGATTGGTTGAGATAGCGGTGGGCTCGTCCATCTTATGCCAAGCAGGAGCGTCGAGCTACCTTTCTTCCATAGAGTTCTATGGGAACAAGAAATTTATGCAGAGCGCAAGCTCTGTGATTGCCTTAAGTTAAATAGTGCGCGCCTTTATTTGGACCATGGAGGTGAGCGGAGCAGTCGCCTCCCTCATGGGTTTATCTATCAATCTGAAATAAAACTGTACATGGCCGAAATCAAATGATAAGACTACAGAAGTTGTCCCGATGTGTATATAAAATGAATAATAATCTGGATGGAACGAAAAAAAATATTACATCAATCAAATCATGTTTATTTCTTTATTTTCGTTGCACCCATACTATTGATCCTTGAATAACGAAAATAAAGAAATAAACATGATTTTATTGAATTAATATTTTTTTCCCTTACCCCCATATTTATAAAGGCGATTTTTTCGGAATCATACTCCTGCTGCACGGAGCGGAGCGCCGAGATTTCTGTCGCGATCTTCTATCTGCTTCCTCGCATGTACTGATCCTGCTTCACTTCACCGCCGCCGGAGCATTTAGACCAAAATAAACCAGGTCTGCCTGTCGGAGCTGCCGAGCGCTGCACTGCGCCTCGCTTTGACGAGCCACCATCGTACATGCCTCGGAGTATACGAGCGCGGCGCGTCCCGCCCCGGAACGCCTACACCGCGCCCATTGCCCGCCCCTTCATGTGGGGCGCAGCTGAAAATGGCGAGCGCTGCGCCTAACACTGCATCCCTGCGTCGGACAGGGGGATTCGGGCCGGGAGGCGCAGTATACGCCAGAAAACAGGCGTAAAGCCCGTTCATACATGTCGCCCTAAATCTGTAATATCCCTTTTTATAGTGTTAAATTCAATGTCATTCATATGTGCTTCTGAGGTTGATAATACCATGATTTTATGAGATGCCTTATAAGCATCTATAATAATGAATAAAAGGAAACGTATGGTTGCAGATTTTGGTGGGTGCCTTGATGCATTTGCAAAGCCTCCAAAGTACCAGAACAGGTGAAACCTTCCAGAAGTCATCCCATTTTGGTTCAACACCCCTCATGGATCTTTTCTAAGGGTGTAATATGCATCTTGGGCACACAGTTTTTCCATAATTTTATTAGCGCTGGACCATGAAAAGGTGGGAGGAGGACGCAGTTTTGCTTTTTTTTTGCGACTTCAATTTCACAGCATTTGCTGTGCGGGATAAATGACAGGATAACTTTACCATGAAGGTCCATACAATTACAATAATATAAATTTGATATAGGTATATTTTTGTTTTTTAAATTTTACACAATAGAAAAAATTTTGTTTTAAAAAAAATTTTGTTTTTTTTTGTCGTTTTAGACTTTTTTAAATGGGAAAGGGCCCTGGGAAATTAAAAAATTTTAAAATTTCTTTAATTAATGATATATTTAAAAAAGCAAATCCGGCCCCCAAAATTCATATTTAAAAAAATTTAAAAACCGGGTACTTTTAAAAGGTTACGGGGGGGTGGGTTTCAACCCCTTTAGTCCATTTAATCCCTGGGGTTTGAGAAATTTTCTTCACAGCCCCAGGGGACTTTTGCAGGAAGGGCCCAGGGGGAGTCCGGGGGGCCCGAAAAATGTCTGTGCACGGTTTCAGCAGCGCTTTTTTTTGGGGGCCCTCCCCTTTTCAAGCATACGAGCCAGCCGAAAATGATATATATAGGGTGGTCACAGGCACAAAAATTTATCCCACAAAAAAACAATTTAAAAACCCCAAAAAAAACCAAAACATTAATGCCTTTCGGAAACCATCGGGATCCAAAACGTTGGGATCCAAAAAGGGTTCCCTTTGGAAACAGTTTTTTTTTCAGGGTGCCAAGGGTTCCCGAAAAATTTAAAATTTTTCTAGCAGCCCCCAAAGGGCCGGGAAATTTTGAAAAAAAGATGTTTCTTTCCCCCTTTACAAAGTGGGCGAGCTAGTGAGGGTCTCCCCCATAACTTTTTTTTCCACATCAACCCGCAGGTATCACTCTTTTTTTGATAAAAAAATTTTCCTGGGTTTACCCGGGCTTATGGTTTGGTTTTAATTTTGTTTTTTGGCCCCCCCTAACCCCCTTTTTCCCCCCTTCCCCCCCCCCCCCCTTTACCCCCTTGCCCCGGTTGGGCACTTAAGCATGTATTCGACACCCTGGGTGTCCATGTGTGGAAACCCCCCCAGTGAAAATTTTTAAAACCTTTCATTGGGTGATATATTTGGGGTCCCCTTTAATGTTGGGTGACAATGTTGGCATTTTCGGGGAAAGGGTAAAAGGTTTCCAATTTTTTAAAGGCCTTAAAAAATGGACTTGCGTATTCCCCTATTTTGAGTATTCTTTTGTATAACCGGGGGATATTAAAGGGCCCAAACGTTTTTTCCTTTAAAGTACAAGGGGGTTTAGATGTTGTTTGGAAGGGGAAATTTAAAAAAAAAATTTGGAGACCCCTTGCAGTCTGATCCCAAAGTTTGGTCTCTGTTTAGGGACTACCCACGTTGGGGTTTTATCGTAAAGGCCCCAAAAAAGGGGGGGGCCCGGGTTTTAAAATCCCCCGGATAAAGAAAGAATACTCAAAAAAAGGGGGGTACGCAAGTCAAATTTTTAAAGCCGGTTAAAATAGTTAAAATACCCCCTTTCCGTAAAAGCCAACATTTTGCAGGGCCCTCATTAAAGGGGGGTTTTAAAAATATCACCCCTTGAAAGGTTTTTTCCCAAATTTTACTGAGGGGGGTTTTCCCCAATGTGAAGGCCAGGGTTTCGGGGATACATGCTTAAGGGCCCATTTCGGGGAAAGGTGTATGTGGGACCCGACAAAATTGAGGGCCCTAAAAAAAAAGATTTTACCCCAGCATAAAAAACCCTGACAGGCAAATTTTTTTTATCTTTTAAAAAAGTGATAGCTGCAGGGATTTATGTGGAAGAAAAAATGTTTTGGTGAGACCTCACTTGCTGTCACTTTGTAAAGGGGAAACATGCTTTTGTTCGGATTTACGCTGGTGCGTGCTTGAACATATTAAATGTTTAGGAACCCGGGGCAGCTGAAAAGGGAAAAAAAATGCTCAAAAGGGAAGCCCTTTTTGGTTAACCCTCGGGGTTGGGTTTCGATTGGGGGGTCCGGGAAAAACATTTTAAAGAGGCATTTGGGGGCTCAAAAACCTTTTTTTTAATGATTTTTTTTGTTTTTTGGGTTTTTTGTTTTTGTGTTTTTATGCTTTTTTTGTAGGATTAAAAATGTGCCTGGGACCAAACCCTATATATATCATGTTTGGGTGGCGGGGGGGATTTTTGAAGAAAAGGGGAAAGGGGGGGGCCCCGAAACCCTTTTGCTGCGTGCTTTCTTTTTCACAGGCACTTTTTTTGCCCGGTTCCCCCTGGGCGTCCGCTGCTAAAACTCTGGGGGACTTTTGAAGAGAAATTTTTCAGAATCCATGGAAATTTAAAAGGGGAAAGGGTTTTAACACCACACCGTAACCCTTAAGACCCGTCTTTCAATATTTATATGAAAATGTTTGGGCTTGGGGCCCTTTATGTTTTATATATCGAATTTAAATTTTTAAAGTCATTTTTGTTTTATTTCTTGGTCCCCTTTATTTTAAAAATTTAACAGGGGGGGGGGTTGGGGTTGGGCCCGTACTGAAGCCGTGAATAAGACGGAGGGACGCTTGTATGTGGCGTTTGGGTTTTAGAAATTTTTTTATAGAAGTATTGGGCTTATTTGCCCTAGCTTTTTTTATTTTTCTGTATTTGGAGTGACTTAAGGGCTTAATTTTTTTTGGTATGAAATTTGGGCGTTTTTTTTTTGGCCCCCATTTTAAAGGGGCATATGATTTTTTTTTTAAGGGGGTTTTTTGAGGCGTTTGGAATAAGATACAGCAATGATAGTGATTTTGACAGTGGTCACCGTGTGGTACAAATGGCATGCTAGGTTTATTCATTTTAAATAAATGCTGGGGTTTAAATATGTAGCCCAAATTTATTTATTTCCCAAACACAGAAACAAACTTTCAAAAATTTTAAGAAAATGTTTCTTGCGGCTTTTCTGCAATTGATTTGGTAGGCAGTCCAAATGGATTTTTAAAAATTTCCCGCCACCACTATCTATGTGCAGCAAGGCAAGTAAGCATTTTTTTTACCATTGGGAAAAATTTTTTTCTGTGGTTTTGCAAACCCAAAAAGTTTTGTACCCTATTGGTTTTAGCATTTATTCAAAATGGAAATGGGAAAAAGGGGGGGTTGCAATCCCCCAGTTGGGAGGGGTTAAAAAGTAGTTGGGGGATTGTTGCTGTATTTTTTCCGGCTTTATATTGTGAAATGCTAGGTTTATTCAGCAGGTCAATACGATTCCAGTGATACCCTAAATTTTTTATTTTTGTTTGTTTTTCTGCTTTTAACAATTTAAAAACTTTTTTGTAAAAAAAGGGGAAAAAAGTTTTTGCCATCGGGTCTTTGTTTTGGGGGGAGCCTTTTTGGTACCCAAGGGGGGGGGCAAAGGTTTTTTTTTTTTTCAGCATTAAACCGTGTGTTTACGTGGGCAAATTAGTTTTAATCTGTGGGTGGTTTCGTTTTTGGCGCTTTCCCCAAAATTTTTTAAATTTTTTTATTTCGAAGCGTTTTTCAAAAAAAAAAAAGTGTTTATATTGTGCAAAGCAATATTTTTATGCATCGCTATCTCCTGATAGCCTTAACTTTTTAAAATTTTTTAGTATACAGAACTGTGTAGGGGCTTTTTTTTGGGGGGATGAAATGGGCGTTTTTTTTTTGATAAACCCCCTTTGTTATCATGCTTTTTTTGGGTTTCTTTTTATTCCCTTTTATGTGCTGCGGGTAAATCAAAAAACGCAATCCTAGACTGTTTTTTAACGGTTTGGTCACCCCCGGGCTAAATTAAAACATGAAAAGATTTTTAGGGTAGGTTTTTTTCGTTTTAAATTTGGGGTTTCTTTATTTTTTATCTTTTTTTGGAGCGATTGCCATTTATGAAGAGGGAAGGGCCCGGGGAGTGGGCGGTTTTTTTACTTTTTTTAACTCTACCCCTTCAGGGGAGGGGGGGGTTTTAAGGGGGGGGGAAAACAGAGTGTTAAAGTGTGTTATTTTGGGGAGAGGGGGAGCTGTGTTTTAAAGGTGTGTTATATGGGTGGGAGACAGAGTGTTTTTGGAAAGGCCCCCTTAAAAGGGGGTTTTTCCGGCGTGCTTATTTTCTAAGAAGAAATGTTAAAAAAACACGGAGGGAGAAGGAAAAGAGACAGGGCGCAGGAGCACAAAAGCTGCTAAGGGTTGTGTGAAAATGCTCACTTTAAAATAATCAAACTAAAAACTAGTGGGGGAAACTGGATACAAAAGACAAAGGGGGTTTTTCCCCCAAAAGCAGCTTTTAAAACCTTCATAAGTTTTCTGGGAAAAGGCCCCATGTTCCCCCGTTAATCAGATAAAACAGGGATTTTACTCAGATTAAAACAAAACAAACAAAATGGTTTTCTGTATAAAAAAAGAAAACATCTTTCTACCCGGGGGCCTTCAGCTTCCCCCTCATCAGATAAAGGGGTCCCTTTTTCTGCGAAGGGAACCCGGGCCCGAGCCTTTTGGTTTAGGGCGTATCTAGTACAAAAGGGTTTGAAGTTTAAATTTAAAGGGCCAAAGGGAAGGGAGCCTGTTTTCTCTTCAGGCGGGGAAATTTTTTTTAAAACACATATTTTTTAGAAAAATGAAATTTAAAAACCCCCTTTGGGGGGATCCCATGTCAACATTACATCGTGGCTAAACCCCTTTAAGTCGATTGATAAGACCTTAGCAATCGAGTCGGGGTCTAAATCTAGCAGAGTGTATTATATGTGTGTAACATGGGTGAGGAGGGAGTGAATTGCCTAGATCCTTCACATCAGAGCTGTCCCAGTTTCACACAGCTCGGGGGGAGTAAGCACAGAGAGCACAGGACAGCCAATCACAGCACATGGGGCGTGTCCCGCATAGGGGGGTGGTGCACTAAATTCAGGCAGCCAATCACAGCAAAGGTGGCGTGGCCCAACCACAGGTTTCAGATTTAGCTCTAGACACTTACAGATTAGCTCATACTAAATGATTTAGGTAATACAAACCAATTGCAAAAGTGCTTATTTTACTGTTCCCATAATTACAGATATGAGCTTTGTGGCGAGAAAACCCCTTTAACACCTTAAGGACTTCCTGACACAGCCCTATTTTTTAAATCTAACGTGTCATTTTATGTGAGAATAATTTTTTCACGTGACACATTGTGCTTTAAGTTAGTAATACGTTTTGGTCCATACAATCCTTGTTTGTTTGTGAAAAATATAAAAATTTTGTGAAAATTTGGAAACATTTGTCATTTTGAAAGATCAAAAATTTCTGCGTGCAAGACAGATAATTATTCACCACAAAATAGTTTATAACTAGCATCTACCATATGTCCACTATAGATTGGCATAATTTTTTAAATGTATTTTTACTTTTTTACGACAGAGGGCTTAAAAATTCAGTAGTAATTTCTCACATTTTCAAGAAAATTTGCAATATACATTTTTTTAGGGATCATTCCAGTTCTGACGTGGCTTTGAGGGGCCTGCATAGATACCCATACATAAATGACTTCATCTAAGAAACTTGACCCCTTAAGGTATTGACAACAGTGTTTAGGAAGTTTGTTAACCCTTTAGGTATTTCACATAAATTAAAGCAAATTAGAGGTGGAATTTCAAAATTTCACTTTTTTTTTTTCAGATTTTCAATATTTATCCATTATTCACTGGAATATGATAAATGTGACCAGGTAAATGCAACTTAATATCAATTCCCCAAGGTCTGCCGTTTTTAGAGATATCCCATATGTGGCCTAGTGCATTATTTGGCTCAACCACAAGCCTCAGAATAGGCAGAGCACCTACTGGACTCTGGGGTCTCATTTTTAATACGATTTTATCTAGGCACCATTTCAGGTTTGCGAACACCCTAATGTGCTAAAACTTAATAAACACCCCTAAAAAGACCCCGTTTTGGTAACTAAACTCCTTAAGGAATATATCCAGGGGTGTAGTGAGTATATCGACCACACAGGTGTTTCACAAGTTTTTTTAGCATTAGGCTGTGAAAATTAAAAATTTATTTTTTCCAACAATCTGCAATTTTAGCTGAAAATGTTTCATATTTACTAGGAAACCTTGAAAGAAAGCACCCCAAAATTTGTTACACAATTTCTTCCAAGTTTGGCAATACCCTACATGTGGGTGTAAACTGCTGTTTGGGCGCATGGCAGGGCGTACAAGGGAGGGAGCGCTATTTGGCTTTTGGAATGCAGATTTTGGTGGGGCCATGTCGCATTTGCAAAGACCCCTAAGTACCAGAACAGGTGAAACCTTCCTGAAGTAACCCCATTTTGGATTCCACACCCCTCATGGATCCTCAGATCACTCATTCAATAGAAATCAATATCCAGCTTATTGCTGTGTACTGGTCTCTATAGCAACTGTCCGTCACCATGCCCGGCCATGCCCACAGAGCACAGCCAAGCATGGTGATGTCACCGACAGCCTGGAAGGTATTTTACACCTTCCGGGCTGTCACTTAGGACAGAGCAGCTGCACGATCGTGCTCGCTCCTTCCGTGTCTCTCTTAGTTATCGCGATTGCTACATCGTGATAACTAAGGGGTTAATCGGGCACCCCGGAGTGATCTCCGGTCAGGGCCAATTCTGTGGGATGTCAGCTGTAATATACAGCTGACATACCGCAGCGATCATGCGGACTCTATTTTAGAGTTTGTGCGTTCCTCAGGACGTATGTATATGTTCAGATGCGTGAACCTCTCAAACGACCTGGACGTATGCATACATCCAAGGTCGTTAAGAGGTTAAGGAAGAAAATCTCAGCCCCAACACTGGCTCTTATATCCCACACTATCTGTATCACTGGTTACATGGATTTCAAGTTAATAAGAATAAATACATGATAAATGTATTACAGTTTAACAATTATTTAATGTAAAGGGGTTTTCTCGCTACAAAGATCAAATCTGTAATGATGGAGACAGTAAAAATAAGCACTTTTGCAATTGGCTTGTATTACCTCAATCATTTAGTATAGCAGCGGTTAGCTAAGCTGTGGGTGTCTAGAGTTAATTCTGCAGTGTGGGGTCGGGCCACTCCCAATTTGCTGTGATTGGCTTTCCTGTGCTCTCTGTTCTCACTCTCCTCTGAGCTGTGTGAAACAGCTTGCCTGAGCTTGTCTCTGCTCTTCTCTCAGTGAGAACTCTAATGTAAAGGATCTGGGCAATTACTGAGTCTCTTTAGCTGCCAGATTCATATAAATGGGTGGGGGCAATGAATGAGTGGCTTCGTAAGAAGCATTTTAAGTTCCTGGAGTGGCCTAGTCAGTCTCCAGATCTGTACCCCATAGAAAACCTTTGGAGGGGGTTGAAAGTCTGTGTTGCCCAGCGACAGCCCCAAAACATCACTGCTCTAGAGGAGATCTTCATGGAGGAATGGGCCAATATACCAGCAACAGTGTGTGCCAACCTCGTGAAGACTTAGCCCCGGTTCACACGGCTTATTCAAGCCGGAATTGCGGGCCGGATTGCTCTCGCAAATTCCGGCTTGAATAAGGGGTGGGGGCGCGGCCCGCCGGCCCCATAGACTTGCATTATCCACGGCGCGTATTGCGCCTGGATAATGTGCATGTCACTTTCTCCCCGCCCGGCGGATTCGCCGAGCGGATAGGAGCGACGGAATCCACTGTTCTCTATGAGAACGGTGGATTACCGTAATTACTGCGACGGATTGGCGCCGTACTGCAGCGCAAATCCGGCGCGCAGTACGGCTCCAATCCGCGGCGAAATAAGCCGTGTGAATGGCCCCTTACAGAAAACGTTAGACCTCTGTCATTGCCAACAAAGGATATATAACAAAGTATTTTGATGAACTTTTGTTTTCACATTTTCAAAAAAATTAGCAACACAGATTTGTTTTGAAACAGTCCAAATCTGACACAGCTTTGAGTGGCCTGTATGTTAGAAACCCCCATAAATGACTCCCTCTAAGAAACTTCATTTCATATTTAAAACAACATTTAGGAAGTTTGTTAACCCACTAGGTGTTTAACAGAAATTAAAGTGGAAGTGGAATTTCAAAATGTAAGCTTTTTTTTTTTGCAGATTTTCAATTTTTATCCATTATTCTGTGGAGCACATTAGATTTTTAGCAGGGAAACGCAAGTATTTTCTTTAGGCACCTTTTCAGGTTTGCACACACCCTTAGGCTATGTTCACACGGGTTAACTGCGGGGCGTAATTATGCCCTGCAGTTACACCGTGTGGGCGGGGCGGGAGCGGGGGGCCAGCACCTCGCCGGCCCATAGACAATCACTGCTAGTGGCGCGTATACGCCGCTAGAAAGTGAACTGTGAATTACCGTAATGAATGGGCCGTTTTCAGCCCGTAATTTGCGCACTTCGGCGCGTAATTACGGACCGAAATACGGCCCATTTTAAGCCATGTGAACATGGCCTTAGGATATGTTCACACGACATGTTCTAGGCACTGAAATTCCACGCTTGCCAGCGAGGAATTTCAGAGTGGAAACAATCAGGACTGCCCGAGGTGGATTTCTGCCGCACACTTTATTAACCCCAGTCAATTAATTGATGTCAGTTCTGTTTTGCCGTGGCCATTAGGCGTTAATAATACTTGTGACAATAACACTGATTCTGTTTCAGGGACAGTGTTGAACAATGTACAGACAGTCATTTGGATGCTGATTCTGGGCACAGAATCCGTGCCCAGTATCAGCGTCGAAACCCGTCGTGTGAACCTCCAATAAGGTACTTCAACTTTCTAAAAATACATCATATCGGAAACTACACCCCTTAAGGAATATATCCACGGGTGTAGTGAGTATTATGGTGTTTCATAAATTATTTTAGACTTTCTGAAGAATTTCTTCAATAATATGCAGTTTTATCTGAAAATGTCTCATTTTCACAAGGAATCCTGGAAAAAAGTAATAATGCCATTGTAATACTGGCAGCCACCCCCTTCATGCCCTGAGGATGTGTGAGTGATGGTTTAATGGGTATTTTTGCATTTATGCAGTCTCTCCATGCACTATACTGTGGTTTTTCTGCATACTGGTGTGAACAGGTACCAAACTAATGTGCAGTCTGTATCATTTAAGTGTTCCCTTAGCCGTGGGATCTTTGAGTTGTTATTCAGCAATCAGCTGCACCTGTTAGCTTTTTTTCCCAGGAGCATATAAGGCTAGAGATGCCTGCTTCTGGGCCCAGTTTAGTCCAGCCATTGAGCTGTGAACAAGGCCCAAAATGGTGGTGGTTTTTTTTAAGTAAGTAATGTCCTATTTTTTTTTTTTTTTTTTTTTTTTTTACCCGGAAGCCTAACAAACTATGGAAGCCATCAGAACCTCATGATTTTGCCTCTGGATGCCAATGCAGAAAAAGGGAGCCCCCTCCCTCTGTCTTTCCCTTATGTGTTGCAGTCGCAATTAATTTGGAGTTAATTGGGCGCGACTGGAGTAAGCTTCTAGAAGGCATGAAGCCAGCTGTAATATACCCACATATTGGTACATCCAATGTCAGGAAGGGGTTAAAAATGTAGGCAAAGGCAAATGAAGATTATTATGACATACACTGTTATTCTGATTTTGCGTCCTTTCAAGGTTTGAGCAGTTATTTCCTGTTTGTTTACCAATTGCTTCCTAGGCTGCTGATAACCTCTCTGCTTTAGCATTCTTGGCTCAGATGGTGATATCACTCTCTGCTATGTCTTATCAACAGCAAAAGAGCATGTTTATCTTTCTTACTGACAAACATTAACCCTTAAGAGCTCTGTATCCTTGTGTTCTGATGTCAGAACTCCTCCATCACCTATGTCCCTCTAAGGCGGGGTTCACACGGCTTATTCAAGCCGTAGTTGCGGGACGGATTTCGCCCGCAATTACGGCTTGAATACGGGACGGCTGCTCGCCGGCCCCATAGACATGCATTATCCACGGCGCGTATCCCGCTGGGATAATGAGCATGTCACTTTCTCCCCGCCCGGCGTGTTCGCCGAGCGGGGAGGAGAGACGGAATCCACAGTTCTCTATGAGAACTGTGGATTACTGGAATGGCTGGCACCGATTCCAGACGTATTGCAGCGCAGTACGGCGCGCAATACGGCTGGAATCCGTGCCCGAAATAAGCCGTGTGAACGGCCCTTAACAGATTCAGCTAGGAAAAGCAGAGTTGAATTGACAGTTAAGGCTGAGGAACCGACCATATCCTGCTTGGGAAGTGTGAACCTGAAACTGGCTGTGAAAAACATTCAGATGGGAAAAAAAACCTTTTTTTTTATGGTTGAAATATATCTATGAAATCACAGAATGTGTTAGGTCTGAGAAAATCTGAACCTTCTTGAATGGAAAAAATACTTGTTACATTGGCAATAGCATGTATATTTTTTTAGATGTTTTTTTTCTGTTTATTACAGGGCGATCGCATGTGGCACTTTGCTGTCTCTCTGTTCTTGGTAGAACTGTATGGAAACAGTTTACTTCTCACTGCTGTTTATGGACTTGTGGTTGCAGGCTCTGTCCTTCTTCTTGGAGCTATAATTGGAGACTGGGTTGATAAAAATCCCCGGCTGAAAGGTAATTATTTTGTTCAAGCATTCAAAACATTTACTTATATTTACGTATGTTGATTCATAAGGGTTTATAGATGCGTTTTTTTATCCGTGTTTCGGACCCTACTCGGACCCAAACACGCTTCTAACGATGTACAGTGTGTTGTACATTGCTTTCAATGTAGTACATGCCTCGCCTTTCAGTCGAGTGATCGCTGATGCGTGTTTACTTGCGTCTTTCTGATGCATCTTTCAGATCCATTCTAAGAATTGACATGTCAATTCTTGCTCTGAAACACGCTGCAGACACCCTATTTAAAACTATAGTGTGTGTGTCTGCTGCAGCCAAAACGTATCCAAACACGCACCTGCGTGTTGGTTGCGTTTTGGATCTGATTGACGCAGTGCTTTTGGATGTGATTTTTGGATCCAAAATGACGTGTGAACATACCCTAACGGTGCATTTACACATGACTAATTTCTTTAGTTATATTAAATCAGAGCAATCTCAATTAGTGTGTAAATGTAGTGTTTTGATTGAAAAATCTTTAAAGGGGTTATCTCACTACAAGGATTGCTTTTTATGTTAAAGATCATATAAAAACAAGTCACTTTGCAATATGTGTCCATTAACAGTGTCCTACCTATCCTGAGATATTCCCTCTTGTATGGGCTGCATCAGCTCCTCAGGTCGCTATAGCGACAGACCTGTTCAGTCTCTCATGATAGGCTGCCAGCACTGGTCGCTATAGCTACAGACCTGGCTTCTACTGCAGCCTAGTAGAAGCCAGTAAACACACCCCTGTAGTCATAAACCAAGAAAACAGGACTGAGGTAAGATGAAACAATGTAGTGCGACAACCCCTTTAATGAGGCTTTTACACAGTGCATTTTTTTCCACTTACTGCACTGCTAATAAACTGTCTTTATTATCAGCAAGCTCCTTTCAGTTGTCTAAGGCTATATCTACACTGCAGTGGACAAAAAATGACCAAAAAACCAAATACTAAAAACGTTCATTAAACTGAGTTTGTTGTCCACTTCCTGTTAAAAGCGGCTGAAAAAACGTCCATTTTTTTTGGCACATTTTGTGTGTTTTTGAGCGTATTTGGGTCACACACTGAACTTTTTCTGTGCAGTGGAAACAAAGCCTAAGGCCATGTTCACACGGCTTAAAATGGGCCGTATTTCGGTCCGTAATTACGCGCCGAAGTGCGCCAATTACGGGCCGAAAACGGCCCATTCATTACGGTAATTCACAGTTCTCATAGAAAAAACTATGGATTACGACTCCTCGCCCCGCCCGGCGAATCCGCCGGGGGGGGAAGATAATTCACCTGTCACTTTCTCGCGGCGTATACGCGCCGCTAGCAGTGATAGTCAATGGGCCGGCGAAGTGCCGGCCCCCGTCCACACGGCGTAATTGCGGGGCGTAATTACGTCCCGCAATTAAGCCGTGTGGAACATAGCCTAAGGGTGCTTTCACACAGTGCGGTTTTTTTTGGTGCATTTTTGATGTTTTTTTAATGTGTTTTTTGTGCAGAAATGTACAGCATTAATTGCTGTAACTTTCTGCACAAAAAAAATCAAAAACGCACCAAAAATGTCTCTGCTTGTGAAGGCATCCTAAATGTTTGAAAAGGTGTTACAAGTGAGTAATTACCGTGTTGCTAATTTATGAGATTTTAACCCCTTAACGACCGCGCACCGTCTTTTGACGGCGGCCGGTGCGGGTCGTTCGTCTGCAGCGACGTCTTTTGGCGTCGCTGCAGACATCGGGGTTTACGGCGCCCAGGAGCCGCAGCTGCGCTGAGATCAGGGCTGTACTACACAGAGCATCCCAGAGCATCTCCTGCAAGCATCGGGGAGCGGAGGAAATCTCCGCAACCCGATGCTTTAACCCTTTGATTGCGGCGGTGCATTACCGCAGCGCAATGAAAGGGATCCCCTGCTCTGTCGGGTGATCGGAACGCCGGTGACCCGACAGAGCTCAGGGACCGGCTGCACAGTCAGCTCTGGGGACCTAGCGTGGCCCCAGAGTTGTCTGTGTAAGAAGCCAGTGATTAGGACGCACTGTGTGCTGTCCTAATCACTGCCTGTGTCAGACTGACACAGATTAGCATGTATTAGCATATATGAATATGCTAATACATTACTAAGTGTAAAAAAAAAAAAAATTTAAAAAATGTTAAACAGTTCTCCCTTCATGGGAGTCAAAAAAAAGTACAAAAAAACCATAAAAAGTGTAAAAAAAAGAATAAAAAAAATAATAATAAAATAAAAATAAATATTTAATAAAAAATAATTGTACATAAATTACATGCACAAAAAAACCTACACATATTTGGTATCCACACGACGTAATAACCTGTAGAATTAATCTAACAAGTTATTAAGTGTGAAATGTGAATGGTGTAAAAAAAAAATTAAAAAAACAAAAAAAATTTGTAAAAAAAAAAAAAAAAAAAAACAGCAATTATTTAAAAGTGTACTTAAACTATTCCCTTAAAAAGTACAACTTGTCGCGAATAAAACGAGGCCTCAACCAACTGCGGCAGTAAAAAAATAAAAAAGTTACAACTGTTTAAACGCAAGGAGGCCAAAACTAAAAAAATGTTCTGGTCATTAACTACTTTTCAGGCGTTCGGCTTAAGGGGTTAAACACAATAATTGATTACTCGCTTGCAACACCTTTCCAAACAATTCGGATAACTGAAAGGAGCTTGCTGGTAATGAGGGCAGCTTAATTGCAGTGCATTATTGCAGGTGAACATATGCACCAATATCACAGCCTGTGAAGTACCCTTAGGGTGCTTTCACACAGTGCGTTTTTTTTGGAATGCGTTTGGCTATATGTTCTGACAATCAGCAAGGGGACTTCAAATACAGGTGGGAACCTACACTGACGTTACCTCTTTTTAGGGCCTGTTCAGACCTTCATACTTCAGGGAGTGAAGGCTCCAACTACAAGGTACACTGCATTGATTTAAAAACCTGTGAAGGTGGGTGGAGTGCGAAAAACCAACGAGGAGGCAGCCACTCCCCCATACGGACAATCTAGACCACAATATTTGGTTTTGCACATCCAAAAAACTTTTTTGAAAAAAATGAGCATAGGTGCACACTGGTGTGGCAGCAATATACATACATATTACAATACCAGCAGCACCCTATTAACTAAAAAATACTATCAAAAGGCACATAGGAATTTTTGAAAAAGCATTTCTGCTACCTAGGATACATGAAACATTTTTGAGGTTCTTGGTTCACATTTTTTATTAAAAGTGCTTAAGCCCCTTGCTGATTGGGAGGGGGGAGTTCCTTTTTAGGACCCTATTAGGTAGGTTTATAGGCAGGTGATATGATCCCCAGTATATGGCTAGCCAGGTAATATGGCCCCCAGTATATTACTAGCCAGGTAAAATAGCCCCCAGTATATAGCTAGGCAGGTAATAGGGCCCCCAGTATATAGCTAGCTAGGTAGGTAATATGCCCCCCCCCCAGTATACATATAATTAGGTAACATGGCCCTCAATATACAGCTAGGAAGGTAATATGGCACCCAGTATATAGCTAGGTAGTTAATCGGCCCTCCAGTATAAAGCTAGGCAGGTAATATGGCCCCCAGTGTATAGCCAAGTAAGTAATAGTGCTCCCCAGTATATAGCTAGCCAGGTAATAGGGCCCCTAGTATATAGCTAGCCAGGTAATATGGCACCAAGTATATTGCTAGCCCGGTAATATGACCCCCAGTATATAGGTAGGTAATATGGCCCCCAGTATATAGCTAGATAGGTAATATGGCCCCCAGTATATAGCTAGGTAGGTAATATGGCTCCCAGTATATAGGTAGGTAATATGGCCCCCAGTATATAGCTAGGTAGGTAATATGGCCCCCAGTATATAGCTAGGAAGGTAATATGGCCCCCAGTATATAGCTAGGTAGGTAATATGGCCCCCAGTATATAGCTAGGTAGGTAATATGGCCCCCAGTATATAGCTAAGAAGGTAATATGGCCCCAGTATATAGCTAGGTAGGTAATATGGCCCCCAGTATATAGCTAGGTAGGTAATATGGCCCCCAGTATATAGGTAGGTAATAGGGCCCGCAATATATAGGTAGGTAATATGGCCCCCAGTATATAGGTAGGTAGGTAATATGGCCCCCAGTATATAGCTAGGTAGGCAATATGGCCCCCAGTATATAGCTAGGTAGGTAATATGGCCCCCAGTATATAGCTAGGCAGGTAATATGGCCCCCAGTATAGATGTAGAGAGGTAATATATGGCCCCCAGTATATATATTTAGGTAATATATGGTCCCGTGTATGTGTGTGTATGTGAGTGTGTGTGTGTATATATATATATGTATATATATATATATATATATATATATTAAAATTAGGTAATTTATGGCCCCCAGTATAGATAGGTAGGTAATATATAGCCCAAAGTATATATAGGCAGGTAATAGGGCATATATAAAATAAAAAGTGCCAGTACTCCCCTTTCTCCCGCTCTCTGAAGCTCCTGCTGGGCTCCTTCTTCCTGGCATACTCACACTGCCTGTGCCGGACACTCTGATGGAGGCTTGCGACCCACCCGAGTTCTCCGCGGAGCAGGAAACGCTTGCTCTCTGCTCCGTGGTAGCTGTCATCTGTACTTGCGTCCAGCAGACGCACATACAGTTGAAGAGACTGTTGGCGCTCCAGGCCCAGGCTCCAGGTCGACGAGGTTTGGGTCACAGGCAATTTTATCCTTTTACAAGAGGAATGGGAACATCCAGCGAGGTGAGTATTGTTTTTTTTTTTTTTTTTTTTTTTTCCTGCTTCAGCTATGTAATTTAGTTTAAAAAAGGAAGGTGGACAACCTCTTCAATTTCAGTTACTTATACCACAAAGAAATAAAATCCATGTAGGCTAGGCCGTAATCATACATTTTCAAGAGGAATAACAGAGGAACATCACATCATACGTGTTCTAAATAAAGCTGTTCCAGAATTGTTATCTTGTGTGTGTAGTACCAGGATTTGCTTAAACATGTGTTAGGGTGGGTTCACACCCAATAATGGCTATGTTGCAGGTATCCATCAGGGAACCGTTAAAAAAGATACCTTGGTGGATTCTGCAAAGTAACCATTATTATTTTTGCCATCATAACATCTGCAGACAACAGTAGTGTGTCTTTTTCAGGGCTTGTCCCCACGACACGGGTTTTACAGACGGTTTTCGGTTTTGATATCCGTCTGAAAAAGCAGCCACTAACTTTTCATTGGACCGCTATGTAAAAATCCGTGCAGATGTCCCCACTGCTCGGGTTTTCCGCCAAGCGGTTTTTCAAGCCGCCAGCGATCCAAAAAACATAGAACATGTTTATTCTTCCTTCCGGTTTTCAGACGGAATATGAACTTGTCTATGGGAAGGGGGAGGGCGTCTCTCCGCTATTTGTGGAGAAAAGCCGCCCCCCTGCGGCCGTGTGGAAATATTGGTCGGATTAACCACCGTTATGTGATCTGCCGAGTACTGTGGGGCCAGCTAACTCACCAGGGACTTGTTTTGGCTGTCGGGGGGAGTCCTCAGGAGTTGCACTGGCTTCTACAGGAGCCCAGGAGAGAGACTCTTTGAAGTTCACACTTCTGGCTTTGCGGAGACACTGCTCAGGTCAGGAGGTGGAGCCGCACACTCTAGGCAGTATAGGGGAGATGTAAGGCTAGATCCACACAGCATTGGACAAAAACCGTCGGAAAGTTGACCATTTTTTTCCAATGCATGACCGCGGCGGCTTTTGTCACTGTATATGCAAAAACCGCAGTCGGTTTTCTTTTTTTTTTTTTTTTTTTTTTTTTTTTTGCCGTCGGCCCATCGATAGGGATTGGGACAAGGTTCAATTTGAATTGAAATTTAAACAGTCCTCCTCATACTATACAAAAATACAAACAGTCCATAAAAAGCATAAAATGGAGTGGATCCTTGGGGCGTGTAGTACGTGAGGGGCAAAACCTGGTGTTGTGATGAGGTCCTCTAGCATGAAGACCATGCTGTTGTAAACGGTTATGAATGGTCTGACGTGACACTTGGTTGCCTCTCACCTCCCTTAAACGTGCCTGGAGTTGTGTGGCATTTATCATCCAGATTCGCAGGGCATTATTTACACTGAAGTGTGTGATGTAGCTAAAGGATGACCATTTCTTTGCCTTTCGGTGACTCTTCCAGTCTCTCTATCTTTAAGCAACTTGCTTATAACACTCTGTGACACTCTAAGCTCAGTGGCCCCTTCCATCTAAGAGCATTGTGCTTGAAGCCTCGCAGTGGCTATGGATCAATTGTAAGGTGTTGTCTTGGTCTCATGATGTCAAAATGTGAACAGCATGATGAGGAGGACTGTTTAATTTGTTTCCATAAAATAATTGGGCGTTTCAGGGATCAAGCACCTATTGCGAATTTTGGCAATAAGCTCCTTGTTAGAGATCAGCAAGTTGTACGAAAAGTGCTGAAACATTTAACAGTTGGCTATGTGCATTCTAAAGGTAAGATATGGTCTCGTTTAGCTCATTTAAAAAACTTTTCAAGAAACGTTATGTTCAACCTGAGATTTCTACCAAAAGCCAAATATTCCTAACTTTTATGAGTAGTGTAGATCAGCGGTCCCCAACCTTTTTTCCACCAGGGACCGGTTTTATACCAGACAATTTTTCCACGGCCCAGTGGGGGCAGAGTTATTAGGGGCGGGGTTATGAACGGGGCTGGATGTTTAGAATCACACACAAAGAAAAAACCCCCAATAAAGTGTATACTGTGTCATTTGTAGGTAAAAATATGGGGGTAACCAGTATTTTATAACAGCAGACTGATTGTCAGCTCTGTGAGTCAGTATTATATTAATGCTGATCCACAGAGCTGACAGTGTCTGCTGTAATATTGATCAGCATTATACATTTTACATATGTATATATAATATACATATGTAATCAGCTCCGTCATTATAGAGATACATGCCCCCTCCAGCAATGATAGATACATGCCCCCTGTAGCAATGATAGATAAATACATGCCTCCTCCAGGAATGATGGATAAATACATGGCCCATCCAGTAATGATAGATACATGCCCCTCCAGTAATGATGGATAAATACATGGCCCCTCCAGTAATGATAGATAAATACATGGCCCCCTCCAGTAATGATGGATAAATACATGGCCCCTCCAGTAATGATGGATAAATACATGGCCCCTCCAGCAATGTATCTATTTAGAGGTGCGTGTGTGTGTCTGTGTTTATGTGTGTATCTATTTATATGTGTACATGTATGTGTATCTGTGTGTGTGTATATATATATATATATATATATATATATATAATGTATGTATATTTTTATATATATATATACACACATAGATACGCACACATACATACAGATACGCATACACACACACATAGATACGCACACATACATACAGATACGCATACACACACACATAGATACGCACACATACATACAGATACGCATACACACATACAGATACGCACACACACATATGCACACATATACATACAGATACGCACAGATACGCATACACATACAGATACGCACAGCAGACTCACACACACACACACATACACATACGCACACGGACACATACAGATGCACACACACACAGCAGACACATGCACACATTCACACACCAGACACACACGCGCACACAGCAGACACACAAGCACACGCATACACACAGCAGACAGAACACACACACATATACACACAGCAGACACGCACTCGCACACATACACACGCACACACATACAGATGCACACAGCAGACAGATACATACGCACACACATACAGATGCACACAGCAGACAGATACATACACACAGATGCACACACATACAGATACATACACACAGATACACACACACGCGCACACATACAGATGCACACAGCAGACAGATACATACACACATACAGATTCACACAGCAGACAGATACACAGATACATACATATATGTGTGTGAGTACAGTAAATTACACAGGGGAGGTGTTCACTAGAGTTGGGCACTGCAGCACACTGACCGCATGACTGTTGTCTCCTATTTCACTCCTTATCGCTGTGGAGGAGACAGCAGTCGTTAGTGAAGTGTGACTCTCCCAGCTCTGGCACTGCTCTCATCTATGCAGAGAGCTGGACAGTCCGGACATACAGGGAGACAATACATAAGCACGCATGCAGGCTGAGGTGCCGGCCATACACATAGTTGCCAACCTTTTAAAATGAAAAAGCAGGAGAACCTCGTGGTCGGCGCGCGTAGCGCGCCGCGGCAAAAATTTGCATGGACATGCCCATCTTGTTGGTATGCCACGCCCCTTCAAAAAAGCCACACCCACTCCACCTAACTGCATAACGGCTTTGGAAGAAAGCCAGGTAGATGCCCTTATAGCCAGGTAGTAGCCCCCCATAACCAGGTAGTGCCCCTTACAGGCTGGTAGATGCCCCCTTGTAGCCAAGTAGATGCCCCCTCTGTAGCCAGGTAGAGCCAAATTTGTAGCCAGGTAGATGCCCCCATTGTTAGCCAGGTAGATGCCCCCCATTGTTAGCCAGGTAGATGCCCCCCATTGTTAGCCAGGTAGATGCCCTGCATTGTTAGCCAGGTAGATGCCCCCATTGTTAGCCAGGTAGGTGCCCCCCATTGTTAGCCAGGTAGGTGCCCCCCATTGTTAGCCAGGTAGGTGCCCCCCATCTGTTTGCCAGGTAGTGCCCCCATCTGTTTGCCAGGTAGTGCCCCCATCTGTTTGCCAGGTAGTGCCCCATCTGTTTGCCAGGTAGTGCCCCCATCTGTTTGCCAGGTAGTGCCCCCATCTGTTTTGCCAGGTAGTGCCCCCATCTGTTTGCCAGGTAGTGCCCCCATCTGTTTGCCCGGTAGTGCCCCCATCTGTTTGCCAGGTAGTGCCCCCATCTGTTTGCCAGGTAGTGCCCCCATCTGTTTGCCAGGTAGTGCCCCCATCTGTTAGCCAGGTAGTTGCCCTCTCTGTTAGCCAGGTAGAGCCCCCTAAAGCTAATAAAAATCAAATAATAAACTCCACTTACCTTACCAGGCTCCTGCAGCGCGGCCGCTCCCGACCGATCTCTTCAGCGGCGCAGGGTGAAGTGAGAGCAGCCGCGCGTCACGCCCCTGCAGCCGCGCGTCACTTCCCCCAGCGCCGTTGACCTGTATGTACGGCGCACACACCGGCGCCGTACATACAGGGAGAGGAGGGAGGAGGGAGCGATCCCTCCTGCCTCCTCCCCGCACAGTGAGACCGCGGGCGGGTGAGCGGCCGCTGCGGCCGCTGCACCCGCCTGTAGAGCGGTCCCGCGGCGCAAGAGTAGCGCACCAGCGCTACTCTTGCGCCGCGGTAATTTAAAGGACCCCCGCCGCCTGCAGGCGGCGGGAGGAATGCCAACTCCCCCGGGAGGGCGGGAGGGGACCCCAAATAGCGGGACCCCCCCGCCAAAAACGTGAGAGTTGGCATGTATGGCCATACAGCTACTCACTGTGTCGGCATCTTGTCCTCCTGACCCCACAATTCCCGCTCTTAGTTGGAGGAGGAGCTTGGAGCTCAGAGCTCTTCTCCTCCCGCACCCCAACTTCACACAAGCAGCAGCGCTTGTAAAAAAAAGAAAAAAAATCTCGGCAGCAGCGTCTAGCTGCTGCTAACATGCAGGTGACGAACTATAGCGTGCGTGCCAGCAGAGAGGGCTCGGAGTGCCACCCCTGGCACGCGTGCCATAGGTTCGCCACCACTGACCTATAGTGAAGCAGCCGCACGATGTGTGCAGCTATCTCTGCACAGCCGGATTACAGCGGCCGTGCAGAGCAGATGCCGACCGCCCGGACTAAATTCACCAGGCGGCCGGCATCATGTGTCGCCATGGCCGCGGACCAGCAGGGGATGCGCTAAGGCCCGGTGCCGGTCCGCGGACCAGTGGTTGGGGACCCCTGGTGTAGATTACAAAATGTGTATATTACAAATGTCTTTATTTGTATTGTTGATTTATGGAAAGTTGTTTTAGGGTATGTTCACACGGTGTCCTTCAGGATGTATTTCGGGGCGTAATTGCGCTGCAATGTGCCAGAAATACGTCCTGTAATTACGTTAATCATGGCTCTCATAGAGAGCTATGATTAGCTGCTGTCCCCTCCTCCCTCTCCCCGCACTTCTTTCCAGCATATACACGGCAGGGATAATGAAAGTGAATAGAGTCGTCTGAGGGCCGGCCCCCCTTAGCTTTAGAAGGGGGCCAACCCCCACTGCACTTTAGAAGAACGCGCTGATCAGTGCGTTCTTCTAAACACATGGGGTGACATGTATGATTCTCGCCACGTCGGAGCGCACTTTTCCGCTTGTTTTCCGGCGAAATTTGCGCCTCATGTATGTCGGTGCCGAGGTGCGCTCATACATGCAGTGTAAAGTCCGCCTCGCCAGTGTGTGGGGCGCAGTGCGGGACTTAGGCGCTGTGCGGGACTGCGCCAAAAATGTATTCCGACTCGAGACAGGCTGGAAAACAGCGAGAAATCATTAAGGATGTCCGTGCGGAGTATGAATAAAAAAATCACCTTTATAAAGTCGTAAAACATTCTCTGAAAAAGAGAATTTTTTTTCTGCATTTTTACTGTATTTTGAACTGTCCTGCCTTTGCATATGATTGGTCCATACTTCTCCATAGCTTGAGTCCCTGTCGCTCCTATTCTGATTGGTCAATACTCCTCCATAGGTAAGAATGGGCCACTGTTACTCCTATTCTGATTGGCTGGTTTCTGCCGACCAATCAGAAGAGCTTAAACAATTTGAATTACTGTATTTCCCGGCAGTTCTCTATAACCCAATTCCTTATGTAGCGCCGGTCTCGGCGATAAATGCGTTGTGTGGGATTTAATTGATTTATGTTTATAGAAGGTTTCATCTCTTTTTCAGAGAATACTTTACACTTAATAAAAATGTGTTTTTTGTTTTTTTTTAATACTTCATGCCGCACGGCCCTGAGAGCCGCAATTTAATTGCCCCAATCGCTACCAAGACAACTATGGGACAAGTAGCTCGCGCTCTGATTGGCTGGGATAGCCCAGCCCCCGCTAGCTCTACCAATCGGCTTTTCTGCCTTTTTACTGTATTTTGAACTGTCCCACCTTTGAATTTGATTGGTCAATTCTTCTCCATAGGTTATAATGGGTCCGTCGCTCCTATTCTGACTGGCTGAGCTAGCCAAGCCCCCGCTAACTTAACCAATCAGCTCTTTTCTGCATTTTTACTGTATTTTGAACTGTCCGCCTTTGAATTTGATTGGTCAATTCTTCTCCATAGGTTTTAATGGCTCTCTGTCGCTCCTATTCTGATTGGCTGGTTTATGCCGACCAATGAGAATAGCTTACAGAATTTGAATTACTGTATTTCCCGGCACTTTCCAAGATCCTGTTGGTTTTTTTTTTTTTGTTTTTTTTTGCCACGGCGCTGAGCGCCAGGATTTCTTTTGCGATCTTCTATGTTTCCTCTCATGTTCCGTTCTCGGTTCACTCCGCCGGAGCATTTAGACCAGAATCAACTAGGTCTGCCTGTCGGAGCTGACGAGCGCTGCATTGCGCCGCACTTTGCCGACTCGCGATCGTACATGCCTCGGAGTTTTCGAGCGCGCCGCGTCCCGCCCCAGAACGCCTACCCCGCGCCCACACCGTGTCCATTGCACGCCCCTTCATGCGAGGAGCAGCCGAAAGTGGCGAACGCTGGGCCTAACATCGCATCCCTGCGTCCGACAGGGGATTCGGGCCGGTGAGGCGCAGGATACGCCCGAAAACAGACGTAAAGCCCGTTCATACATGTCGCCCATGGTGTCTTGCGGCGCGCACGGGTATGCGCCACAAAACGCTGTGTGAACATACTCTAAGGCTATGTTCACACAGCTTAAATTTGGACTTATTTCACCCTGTATTTCACGCTGTACTGGGTAAATACGGGGTGAAATACGTCCCAGTCATTACGGTAATCCACAGTTTTCATAGAGAACTATGGATTACGTCTCCTCTCCCCGCTCGCACAATACGACGAGCGGGGAGATAAGAGACATGTTAATTACTAGCGACGAATATGCGCCGCTGACAATGCATGTCAATGGGGCCAGCCCCAAGTGCTTTGGTTCCAAAACACACGGCATATTGCGCGCCGAAATAAGCTGTGTGAACATATCCTTATAGAGGTATGCTAAAAAAAATGATAGACATATATGGGAGAAAAACGCTACAAACTGACTTAAAGGGGATTTGCCAGGACGCAAGTTTCTTACCTCTCCTTATCAGCACAGGGAGAATGTCAACAAATCACGCTGACTCATGAAGGCTGCAGGGCTGAGAGGTAAGGAGTGAGGAATAAGGGAGCATCACAAAACTTAAGTGAAATAATAAACAATACAACAGTGGATTCTCAGTACAGCAAGACACAGCCTCAGACTGCACTTTCTACCCGGTGCCTTAAAAGCTCATTCATTTTCCCTGACATCAGATAAGAAGTGTTTCACGCAAGCGTGGCCTGTCAGCTCCTGGGTCGTGTCTAGTGGAAGCTTTCAGGTAACTAAGGGGGATTGAGAAATGCTGTGGCTCTCACAGGCTTCACTTTTTGTAATCCCATATATTTAGAAAAGTGATTAAATACCCATTTTGGAGGTTCCCACGGCAACATTACATGGTGGCAAAACCTCTTTAATCTCCCTACAGCATGCTGATTTTAACAAGATGCAAATTCAGTGAGAAAAAAATGCTATGAAGTAAAAAGCACTGTTTGTAGCGTGTTTCCGTTTTGTCTTCCAGCTGTGACTCCCCCGTCCTCTCCCCTCTCCCCCCCAATGTCGAAATCTCCCAACCGGCGCTCTGTTGTCCCCTGAAAGAGTGGGACGCGGAGAGTGGGAAGGACGCCGCTGCCACCAATAATAAAGCCGCCGGCACCCCCCCAGCTCCGACCACTCGGGGTGGGGGGTCGTTCACGGAGGGTATTTAAAAAAAAAAAAAAACACAACAGGTGCCGCCCTAGGCACGTGCCCACATGTGCCTAGGGGCAAATACTGCCCTGGGTTTCTTACCGTCTTTCATTGACTACAAGTTTGTAAATTCTCGACTTTATCAATAAAGCTTTTCTGAAGAAGAAAAAAAAAGTTTACAAGTATGCTTTACAGGTTATAAGAAATGTATAGCCTTATTTTGCTGATTGAGATGTATGTACTGATGGATGATCATCTAATCTGTTTTCAATTCACTTAGCATGAAGGGGCAGATCTCTTTTCTAAGCTGTTGCAAGAGCAGTTTCAGAGATTTGCTTTACAGCAGGCATGCTTTGAAAAAGTGCAATCGTCACTGCAAAGGGAGAAGTAGAAGCTGAGCTGTTGCCATCTCCTATTGCCAATGTTAATAACCTTTGTCATCTACCTTTCAGCTGGATTTTAGAAAGTTACATTTATTTGTTATGTTCTGATTAGTGTAAAATGAATGCATACCCTGTCCTGAGTCATATATAACACAAGCTCAAAGGTTATATCTACTGAACAGAAAATGTTAGCTTTTTATGAGTGCTCATTAAGCAATGTGAAACGTAATATTTTGAATAAAGATTTTAACTTAAAATTTGAAAAGAAACATAAAAAATGTAAAAAAAATTATGTCATAAAAACTTGATTAAAACTAGGTTATAAATTGATTTTCTTTTAACAGTAATATTCTAACATCCTGGCTTTCACTGAACGACTAAGATACTAAATATCAAACTATACTTTACAACTATATGTAATAAATTATGTTAAGCAAGGAGAAGAGAAAGGTTTAATAAGAAACTAATAGATTAACCATTGAGAAATAGAAATATCGGAAAAATGAAGGCCCAGGTTTATCTCATACTTTCCAACTTTTGAAAGTGGCTGTCAGGTCCAGAGCTGTGGCGCACAACATGTGCTGTCTCTAAATTTGCATGAACCATGCCCTCTTTATATGAAGCCACACCCCTCACAAAAAGCCACACCTACTGCACCCAACTGTGTACCAGTTCTG
The DNA here is from genome assembly GCA_025379985.1 of Phyllomedusa bahiana. NCBI lineage: Eukaryota > Metazoa > Chordata > Amphibia > Anura > Hylidae > Phyllomedusa > Phyllomedusa bahiana. The sequence continues at coordinate 46,877 of JAODAL010012321.1, forward strand.
GAAGAAAGCTGATTGAAGGGTCTGCTGTCACCCAGCTTCCCTGGACGTTGAATAGCTGCTGCCTGTGCCCCCAAGGATAATATTGTGTGCACTGTCCATCCCTTAATACAGTCAGTTCATCAGGGATAAATAAAAATAGGGGAAAAAAAACTTACAAATCTGCATGTTACAATGTTGCACCCAGTCCTGGTGATCCCAGCTAATGATGCCACTGTTCATGCTTCACATCACTGCTGTGGCCTGTAATTGGCTGCACAAGGACCTGCTGCAACACTTGAATTAGTGTTCACAAGGTAAATATTTTATTTTTAAATCATCCCTGACGGACTGACAAACTACAAGTAGTTTTGAAACGCCCCTGTAAGACCTGGTTCACATCTGCGTCGGAGGTTTTTTGCTGTGGGTCCATCAGATTTCTGCCATAGTGCTTGTCGTTGAGACAAAAAATAGCGCAGCAACTATTTTTCCTTCTCAACTACAGACACCATAGCGGAAACCTGACAGACCCATTGTAATTAATAGGATCCACCAGGCAATGTGGGTGTCCGCAGGGAACTGATCCCCTGGCTTCAGTTTTTCACCTCTGTGCTGGAGGTTCCAAACGGAATCTCTGCAGATGTTTATCAGGCCTAAAGTAGACATTTTTTATCACAAAAACTGTTCTGATCTGCAGAATATAGATAACATGTCATTTATATCACTCAATGAACTCCATATATATTAAAACTCCCCAAAAATTGCACAGTTGTGTTTTTTTCCCCAATTCCAACTCAAAGAATTTTTCTTTATATACATACGGTGCATTCAGTGGTACCATCAAAAATACAACTTGTTCTGCAAAAAGGCTCTCACAAGGCAGAGTAAGAAAGGCTTTTTGGACTGGACAAAATAGCGCTACAGAATGCACTATTCTGTCCAGCATAGAAAGCGTTTACGTCTGAAAAACAGAACACACATAGTCCAAAAGTGACCATGTTTGCGCTGTTGTCCACTATGGACACATTGCGGGATCTGTTGGGATATATTTTTCAGATAGAACAGCAGAGGTCCCAAAAGGGGCCACAGCACAGTGTGACCCAGGGGCGTTGCTAGGGTCCTAAAACATCCGGGGCTCGGGCCCTTTGTGTTTTTCTGGGTAGGGCTGGGTTCACACAACATTTTTCACGCCTCATTGTGAACTGCGGATGTTTTTTTACAGAGAAAAACCTTGTGTTCCTGTCACTAATTTTCTGCACAGATCCTGTCCATCTCCTCAGCAGTCACTGTACAGTAAAAATCACCAATGACAAATTTACCTTTTCAAAACTTCTCACCTTCATATGACAATACCCCTAAACAGTCACCAAAACATCCACCTACACATGGAGCAAATCTACCAGACGAGTGATTGTTACTAAAACACTCCTACAAAACCAAGACCCCAAACTATTCCTACTTAAGGATCAAATAATCCTGCCAGACCCTGACCAAACGCGACCCCCACATGTGACTATCAGCTGTACACAGGCTCTGATTACATATACCACCGCCATACAGTGACCAGATAGTGGTAGAAACTAGTTGCATGTAGGCTCTGCAGACATATAAGTGAATACACTGCAGTTGCATTTAGTGACTCACATGAGACATCTTTTCTGATCAGCGTCGTTCACTTTCCCTTTTCTTCTCCATCCGGTTCACACCTTCATGCTGATTGCTCCCGGCCAATACTCGTCCCTGAGGATTTGGACACAAATATCTTAGAATCCTCACATTTCCAGCAACTCCTTAATTATAGGTATATATGTCCCTCAGTTAGGTATATAGGGTCATTGAGGCAGTATATGGGGCCACAGGCAGGTATATGGGGCCACAGGCAGGTATATAAGAGCACTGAGGCAGTATATAGGGGCACAGGCAGGTATATGGGGCCACAGGCAGCATATGGGGGCCACAGGCAGGGATATGGGGGCCACAGGCAGGGATATGGGGGCCACAGGCAGGGATATGGGGGCCACAGGCAGCATATGGGGGCCACAGGCAGGCATTATAGGGGCACAGGCAGTATATGGGGGCCACAGGCAGGGATATGGGGGCCACAGGCAGGCATTATAGGGGCACAGGCAGTATATGTGGGCCACAGGCAGGGATATGGGGGCCACAGGCAGGCATTATAGGGGCGCAGGCAGCATATGGCGGCCACAGGCAGGTATATAGGGCCACAGGCAGCAAATGGGGGCCACAGGCAGGCATTAGAGGGGCACAGGCAGGTATATAGTGGCCACAGGCAGGTATATAGGGGCCACAGGCAGGGATATGGGGGCCACAGGCAGGGATATGGGGGCCACAGGCAGGCGTATGGGGGCCACAGGCAGGCGTATGGGGGGCACAGGCAGGTATATAGGGGCACAGGCAGGTATATAGGGGCACTGAGGCAGTTAAACGCTATAAAAATAACAGTAATACTCACCTTAACTCCCCCGGCGAGCGCGCTCTGTCCTCTTCAGCCCGCGCTCCTCCGGCAGCTCCTCGGGCGCACAGCCTATGACGCGTTGTGCGCCCGAGGACAGGCAACGTCGCGATGACATCACGTCATCGTGACGCTGCCGGCTGAGGCGCACGGGGCCGCGGCGGGTCCTCAGCGCCGTGAGGACCCGGCGGCCTCGCGGTGTCGGACCTGCGGGTCCAACACTGTCTGCGGGGCAGGGAGCGCTCGCTCTCTGCTCCGCAGCAGCCCGCAGCTCTATGTGCGTCCAGCGGACGCACATGCAGCTGAAGGGCCAGTCGGTGCTCCAGGCCCAGGGCAGCGGCCTGGAGCCCGGGAGACTCGGGGCACAGGGGGTTTTATTCGGAGCCCGAGCCCCGAATAAAACAGCCTAGCGACGCCCCTGGTGTGACCCAAAACTAAAAGAATTAAGAGGGACTCGCTTGCCTGCTCTCTGTATTTGGTCGAGAGGTCAAACTCTCCTGCGGGATGAGAATAACTCTGCACTGTATATTGGGGAATTACTCTGGGGAGGGGAGAACACATAGAGGGACAGCAGAGCAGGAGGCAGAAAGATTGTGGGAGAAAGCATGTGCAAATACTCTGAATGATCTCAAGCAGCCTGCTGACCTCTTGTCTCCTGCTGACCTGAACCCTTGTTTCTTGCTCTAAACTGCAAATGGTGATATTGCTGCTGCCCGGCAGTGATGTGAGGGCTATAGTTTGGTGTCTCTCCCCCTCCCTCCTGCCTTCTCCTATCCGAACCGTCTAACATTGTACAGAGGGGGGGGGGAGGAGGAGGAAGCAGCGCACGGGAGAAATAGTTTTCCTGTCTGCTCACCAGCCCCAGCTGCCACACACATCAATCACATTGTGAGCACAGGCTTTACAGTGTAGCTGCCGGGTGGTCCGTGCCTTCAGTGGCGCCGGGGCAGTGTCTGATGATGCCACCCATGCGCTGCTTCTGATTATCTAAAGAGCTCCCGGCAGCCATTCGGCTCCGGGAGATACCTGCTGTCGCAGGGGTCTGGGAAATTACCCTATTTGCAGGAGTCTCCCAGATGTTGCGGGACAGTTGGTAAGTATGGCTTATCTTATGGTGGACAGATGGATTTATTGCAAAGGTGTCTGTATGCATATATATATATATATATATATATATCAAGGAGAGGAGAGTTTTAAAGGGGTTTTCTCATCATGCTGGTTAATAGTGCCATAGCCAGCTTCCTGGTCAGACTGGAGGGGGGGGGGGGAGTTTGATAGCAGTGATTGGCATATCATCTATGCTATTCCTAGCTGAGCCGGTTACAGTGAAATAACTGCAGACAATTTAAAATCTGTACTACACAAGACTACAGAGCTCTAATGAAACGTGTCTTTATCTTAATCAAACAAAGCTCCATTCCTAGAGATTACACACAGCAGAGAGTGACAGCACCATGAGCAGACAGCAGCTTCCAGCAATCAAATAAGAGAGAGGAGAGAGATAGTCAGTAAGCGAGAGCAACTTGTGTGCATTCAGAAAAGATTAAATCTCCCTTATCTCCTCAGCAAAGCCATGTAAAAACAGCAATGTATATGATTTATAAGTGTGTATAAGTTTTCATTTATCTTTCCCTAAATGTTGAATACTAATTCATTGTAGTTATAAAACCCCCACAAGGCAGGCTCTTAAAGGATAGGTTGCATAAAGAAGTTTGTTGATTAATGGCAGACGTAAATATAATTTTCTGACACCAGTCTTGTTATTTGGATCATACAGTGCCTTGCGAAAGTATTTGGCCCCCTTGAACTTTTCTACCTTTTGCCACATTTAAGGCTTCAAATATAAAAATATAAAATTTAAATTTTTTTGTGAAGAATCAACAGCAAGTGGGACATAATTGTGAAATGGAACGAAATGTATTGGATACTTTAAACTTTTGTAAAAAAAACACTGAAAAGTGGGGCGTGCAATATTATTTGTCTCCTTTACTTTCAGTGCAGCAAACTCACTCCAGAAGTTCAGTAAGGATCACTGAATGATCTAATGTTGACCTAAATGACTGATGATAAATATAATCCACCTGTGTGTAATCAAGTCTCTGTATAAATGCACCTGCTCTGTGATAGTCTCAGGGTTCTGTTTAAAGCGCAGAGAGCATCACGAAGACCAAGGAACAGGCAGGTCTGTGATACTGTTGTGGAGAAGTTTAAAGCCGGATTTGGATGCAAAAAGATTTCCCAAACTTTAAACATCCCAAGGAGCACTGTGCAAGCGATCATATTGAAATGGAAGGAGCATCAGACCACTGCAAATCTACCAAGACCCGGCCGTCCCTCTAAACGTTCATCTCAAACAAGAAGACTGATCATAGATGCAGCCAAGAGGCCTATGATCACTCTGGATGAACTGCAGAGATCTACAGCTGAGGTGGGAGAGTCTGTCCATAGAATACTTTCACAAGGCACTGTATCTCGTACACTGCACAAATCTGGCCTTTATGGAAGAGTGGCAAGAAGAAAGCCATTTCTCAAAGATATCTATAAAAAGTCTAGTTTAACGGTTGCCACAAGCCACCTGGGAGACACACCAAACATGTGGAAGAAGGTGCTCTGGTCAGATGAAACCAAAATCGAACTTTTTGGCCACAATGCAAAACGATATGTTTGGCGCAGAAGCAACACAGCTCGTCACCCTGAACACGCCATCCCCACTGTCAAACATGGTGGTGGTGGCAGCATCATGGTTTGGGCCTGCTTTTCTTCAGCAGTGACAGGGAAGATGGTGAGAATTGATGGGAAGATGGATGGAGCCAAATACAGGACCATTCTGGAAGAAAACCTGTTGGATTCTGCAAAAGACCTGAGACAGAGATTTATCTTCCAACAAGACAATGATCCCAAACATAAAGCAAAATCTACAGTGGAATGGTTCACAAACGTATCCAGGTGTTAGAATGGCCAAGTCAAAGTCCAGACCTTAATCCAATCGAGAATCTGTGGAAAGAGCTGGAAACTGCTGTTCACAAATGCTCTCCATCCAACCTCACTGAGCATGAGCGGTTTTCCAAGGAAGAATGGGCAAGAATTTCAGTCTCTCGATGTGCAAAACTGATCGAGACATACCCCAAGTGACTTGCAGCTGTAATCGCAGCAAGAGGTGGTGCTACAAAGTATTAACTTAAGGGTGCCGAATAATTTTTGTATGCCCCACTTTTCAGTTTTTAATTTTTTACAAAAGTTTAAAATATCCAATAAATTTCGTTCCGCTTCACAATTCTGTCCCACTTGTTGATTCTTCAAAAAAAAATTAAAATTTTATATATTTATGTTTGAAGCATGAAATGTGTCAAAAGGTTGAAAAGTTCAAGGGGGCCGATTACTTTCGCAAGGCACTGTAGTGTGCTTCTTCACATCTTTAGCAGTTATATAGTTTGTAAGGCTGAAAAAAGACATATGTCCATCCAGTTTAGCCTATTGTTCTATAGTGTTAATCCAGAGGAAGGAAAAAAACATATGAAACAGAAGCTAATTGTCCTCATTTTAGGGAAATAATTCCTTTCTGACTCCAATCTTATGGAATTCATCAGTTTTCTCTAGAAGGGGGTTCCACAGTCTCACTGCTCTTACAGTAAAGAATCCATTTCCATGTTTCTCCTCTAGACATAAGGAATGCACCCTTTTTTGGATGCAGTCCTTGGTATAAATAGATCATGGGATAGATCTCTATATTGACTCTTGATATGTTTATACATATTTATTAGGGCACTGTCTTTTTTTCTAAAGTAAATAACCCAAATTTTGCTAATCTTTTCTTGGTTTTGTTGTCCACCCATTTTTTTTGCCCGTTTTCAAACTTGTTTGGGCACTACCTTGTCTGTCTTGTGCAATTGAGGGAAACCATTAATGGAGCAGGTAGAACACTATGCTAAGGGTAATTTAAAAGGGGTTTTCTAATTGCAATGATTAGTGCACACAAGTGTCTATGTTACCCTCCATATCTTCATTCCTGATTAGACCGGGAGCAGGGAGTGACATCACCATGGTCGAACAGAGCAGAGTCTCTATCTCTATCAAGTTTAGACCTTTGTTTACCTTTGAGAAGCACTTGTTTTCACTCCTGGGAGACCTGTAATTTTAATTCTTACATATTAAATCTCCTGCAGTCACCTCAATGTAACAGGCTTAGCTAGGAATAGCAGAGCTTATCTGCTAATCACTGCTGTAGAACCACCCACAGTCTAACGGGAGTGAGAGTCTGAAGCTGCCTGTGACTCTGTGAACCAGCTTAGTGAGAAAACCCCTTAAAGCCTGTTTCCTGCACCCTAATGTGGGAGGCTATGGGAAATGAGTTCAGGCATAAGTTTCACTAGGATTTTCTCTTTCCCAGGCTGCACAGTAGAAGGACAACCCTAAGGGCTTAGCGAGCAGGGTCTTGTGAATAAGCACCTACAGGTTAAGTGCCTGTTATAGTATGCATTAAAGGGCCACATATATGGGGGCACCAAGAGATTTCATGATGGATTTTGATTAGTGTAAATTCCTAAAAGCCTATGAATTCCGCCAATAGGATATGGAATCTGTTAAGTGTAACTTCAACAATTGCCCCTACAAACCAACAGGAAAAAACGCACTAGAACAATTCATCAGAGTTTCTGCAAGGAGCTTTCTCCTACTCTTATAGCCAATATTTCACAAAAGAAGCTTATACCCAGGACACTAATAAAATTTTCATATGTTGCAAAAGTTGTTACTATAAATGTTTTCACAAATATTTCAGCACATAGCATTTTCATTTGTATCAAGACATATTAAAAACTTGCAGTATGCTCATTCCTTAGGTTCATGCCATGCATCCCATCCATGTAAGTCCACCAAATACTCCATGATGTAGATTAGGAGACACCTGTCCTGCTACAGCCCCCAATAATTTATACATGCAGTACCGCATCCAGAGTAAATATCCAGTATGCCACAAGTTGAAGCATACTGAAAACTTAGTCTTAATAAATTCACTTCCACTTATCACCTCAATAATAGCCCACCGCAAGTTGCTAAAATTATGCCCCATCTTTCTGAAATGTTTTGGTACTGTAGACTCTCCTTTTACCTGCTACCTCCTCTTGTTTTATGTTAGTGGCCTTTTCTCCTCTTATATATGCAGATATCTGACCTATGTTTGTTCAGACATATTTTAACATTTTTCCAAGTTTTCCTTGTGTAAACCTTTTCGCAGGATGCACACATGATGCATTTGTTTGAAATTACTACAGTGATGCATGAGGCAAAATATATATATTTTAGTGAGCAATGACTTAGGGCGACATGTATGAACGGGGCTGCATCAGTTTTCTGGAGTACTTTGAGCCAAAAAGAATGTATGAACAGACGCACTCCAAACTTTGGCGAGATAAGTAGATTTGTTATGCGTCAGACACTTTTTTTTTAATGCACCAAAGATTAGGGGCGTTCTGGGGGCGTCGCACCACATTCGTAGTTTAAGGCACATTTATCATTCTTTGACGCCAAACCTAGGTGCATTACAGTTAGAACAGCCAAACCAAATTAAAGGTGGTCTGCCTGAGCTTGAGTTGTCGTAGTGGCATTAGACTGCGCCTGTATGTATGACCTGCAGAAAAACAGGTTCATGCATTCTGCCTTTAAAGCTATTTAGAACTTGCCTGTCAGCGCCAGGATTCATACAAATAGCCTTTAGTTGTGGTCTACTGGTATGGTCTTTTGTTTGCTAAAATGCAGTATGCATCTACTTCAGACAAAAGACCGTAACAAATTTATCCAAAGGTAGAAAGGATGATGACGGAAAAAATTATTGGGAACTGTAGGTTTTGTATATAGATTCTTGAGGTATTCATTAGACCTAAAGAAGTTTACATCCTGTGGCAAACGGTATAAGAAGCACAATAAAAACTTCTATCTATTTCCTGGCGTTTCTAGACTCTTCTTACAGAAATTGTTGAACGGCTAGTTTGTCCTTTTCCAAACAGAAAATTTACAATGATTAATAGATTGTAAGCTCTCACGAGCAGGGCCCTCACACCTTGTGTCTCATTTGTAAGTACTTTTAATGTGTAATGTCTGTATGTTTACCCTTGAATTTGTAAAGTGCTGCGGAATATGTTGGCGCTATATAAATAAAGATTATTATTATTTAATATTTGAAATCCTGTGTAACTTTACTTTTTTCCCTTTTTTTCACAGTGGCACAGACTTCCTTGATTGTGCAAAACGTTTCTGTTATAATTTGTGGAATGATCCTGATGGTGGTTTTTTTGTACAAGACCGAACTTTTGTCAATGTATCAAGGATGGCTCTTGGTTGGTTCATAATACTAATACTTATATTCTACATAGTTGAGTCACATTATTATGACCAGTTCCTACTTTCGATATCGGTAGTGCATAGCTCATAAAACAAGTCACATCCCACAAACTAACTTGGTGGATATATAAGGTGTGACTTTTCTGCACACATCTCTTGTTGTTGTCATGGGTAAAAGGGGTAACTTAAATGTTACAAAGCAAGCAAAGAAAGTTCAGCCAACTCACCTGGGGCTGTGTGCTGGCGAATAAGGGTTGTCTAAATCCGAAACGCGTCAGCGGATTGCCTGTTTCACTTGTATTTTATATGGTGCAGATGAAGTTGTATCAGCAGAAAAAGCTTACATTTTCAAAGCAGAATTTGACTGCTGCAGATGACAGTGTTGCCTTCTCCATTGATTCATGTTTTCTGCTGCATTTAGCAGATAGACATTAGTGTGTCAAGGGCAGGAAAATCACAGAACAAACAGCCTGCGACTATTGCTGAAAGAATATAAAGTGATGGTTTCAGTGTTCTAGTCTTGGGAATATTTTCATGGCATTCTCTAGGCCCACTTTTCTATGTGGCAGACACTCTCAACTGCTGATCACATACACCCGTAATTGCTAATTGTCTTCCCTGGGGCAGATGGGATCTTCCATATGTCACATGTCTAGAAATGTCCAATTGGTTGGAAGAGCAAGAGGATTTCCAAGTACAACCTTAGCCCCTAATTCCCAAGACTTACAAGTACCAATTGAGCATCTATGGAAGCACCTTGATTTGTCATATTGCCTATATGGATTCTCTCCCATGCACACTCCAGCAGCTGTGGGATGTATTGCAGTCAACATGGCTCAAGATACTGTGACAACCTACCAGGACCTTACTGAGTCACTCCCGTCCCATCTAGTTACTGTCAGTTCATAATAATGTTACTCAACTGTATATAACTGTAAATTACAAGTTATTGTTTTACAATATTATAATGCAAATAAGTAAACCTAACAATGAAATAAAGGTTCTAATTAAAATTTTTGAATTTTAGGTTCAGTAAGATTTATTATCTTTGCATTGGTCTATAATCTTAAATAGTCATTCCACAGAAGTCGTTTTTTTTTTTTTTTTTAAGTCATGGCAGCTTTATAAAAAAGGGATGAGTAGCTATTGTCAGCAATAGAAAAATTCTTACAAAATTAGGATTCAGGACATCTTGAAGAAGACTAAGATCATTATTTAAAGGGGATGTATCGTTTCCTTACTTCGGCTGATTCACACTGCTCTTAGCTTCCCAGCTCTGTGAATGCAGGGGCGTTTCTTCCCCTCCCAGCTGGATGACATCATCCCCCCTTCACTGCTGGCCTGAGACTCCTCCCCCCCCCATCCCCTCTCGCCCCTCTGAGTCCACATATCAGTGTGTCTCTCCCTATCAGTCTTATTTTATAAGAGCTGTATACATACCACAGGCTGCATTCAATCTAATCTGAGCACTGATCTCTCACAGCTGGAGATGTATTACAGCTTTCTAAGAACGGCACAGATCTGCGTGTATGCAGGAGAGTTAGGTACAGGGACAAAACTGTTATGTTTTCTCATTGTACAATCTGCTGCAGTCTGTTTCTGCTAGGTGTGGAAACAGAAAATGCTACGGCCCCTAACTCTGAGTCAGAGACACAGCTCCCGTGAATCGACCCAGTGGCTGTACAGAATGTAAATGAGCTCTCAGCTAGTGAAATGCAAGGAGGAGGAATCAGGAGGGATTAGACCCACACTGGATATCAGTGTAAATAAAAACACAAGATAAGGGACACTGTGAGAACAAGGCAGCTTTGCTAATGACATCCAATTGCAAAGTTGCTTGTTTTCACTGTCCCCTTATTCTGAAGACCATTTAATGAAACGATAACACCCCTTTAAACTAAAGGGGTTCATTAGATAATGTCGCACAATGCACCTTTTACCTTAAATATAGCATAGCATTTAAGTCTTTATATCCCCTTTTTAAGAGATCTACAATGTTAATTTTCTTTTTAAAAATCTAATAACTGGGCCGGCTTCTCCCGTAATGGAGCAAGAGAATTTCACTCATTCATTCACAGCATAACTCTCACACACACAGAAGATAGTAACTGTAATTGATCAAGCCTTTATCTCCTTTCTTTTATTATTATTTATTTCTTCTGTATCTTCAGCTGTTGTGTTACACAAGATAAGCTTCTCCTTGACTATGGTGGTTCCTAAACAATTACAGGAAGCTTGACGACAGTTCAATAGTGTTTTTTTTTTTTTTTCTGGAATGATGGGAGGATGCAATTTCCCCAATGAAGTCGCATGTTTTTCTGATTTATGCAAAAATAAATAAATAAATTGCAGGATAGAGCTAGAGTGTGTATTAGAAAAAACGCTATTAAACACTCTGTAGTGTCATCAGGGCATTTTTGATACTAACAATTAGGTTATGTCCCAAGTTAAAAAGTATTTAAAAGTTTAGCACTAGAAACCGCTCTTGTTTTCCCTTGAGTTTTATTTTATATGACGCCTACTGGTTCATAAAGATAGATTCCAAAACACTTTGTAATTTTTTTTTTTTAGAAAATTATATTTATTGTTCCAGCAGCTCCCATTCGCTATCACACCAGAACTTACAGAGAATAGTTCTCACTTCTTAGTGAAGTATGGGATGGTTCATTGTCTCTGTTTAGGCAGACGTTCATGGTCTGTTAGGCTTGAATGTACAGTTTTGTGATAAAAACAGGAGTGGATGCTTAATGAAGGAAAATAATGCTATGTTTACAATTTTTTCGTATGTGGATTCAAGCAAACCTAATGTATGCAATGTTTGAAATATAAAAGCTTATTTCATACAGCATGCGCGTAATTTAAGGAATCCTAAAGCATGCAATGTTTGAAGTATAAAAGTTGATTTCATACAGCATGTGTGTAACTATAGGCATAACACTCATAGTAACTGCTGTGGGGCCCAGAGGCTGAGGGAGCCAACTCGGGTACAAGATCATTGTTCCTTTTTATTGGGAATAAGTAGTTGGTGCTTTTCTGCTCTATGGCACTACTGTTTGGGTTTCCTAATATATGGTGGTATTATTTATATCTTTTAATTATTGTTATTTATGCTTCTGTGTTAGTTTATTGTCATTAGGTGATGTGGCCCCATCCCATTTTGTATTGGTTCCAAGTTCTAGCTATGCCTAGTTTACGTCACCATATAGATTTCTGAGAGGCCACCAACTGTCAGTTTGAGCTAAATTGTGGCAACCAGCAAACTTTCAAATGGTGCTCTAGATATTGATTGTTGTATGTTGAGCTATCCTTAAATGGGTTGTCCACCTTTTTTATTTTTTTAAGTCACAATATGACACTGAGCCTGTAAAAAACATACATTTGTACCGATGTTCGTTCCATCCATGTGTCTGCCATGCCTCTTCCCACGTCTTCTGTTGTCTTCCGGTTCAAAGCGGTTGGCTCATGCACAGTGTAGTGTCTGACTGGCTACAGCAGTCATGTGACAGCACCTTTTGTTACCATTCGGAAGTGAAGGTTCCAAATGGTGATGTCGGGCAATGTCACATAACCATTGTACCCAATCGAGGCTGCAGTGTACATGAGCAGATCGTTGGGGTATGTAAGACAGCAGAATACCCACGGAGAGGTTCAGCGATTCGTTCCATTGTTAAATCAAATGTCAGTTCAAACGTGAGTAGATTCTAACAGGCTCAGCCGCATACTCTCACTTAAAAATGGGGAGGTGGACAAACTCTTCAATGCCTGGGCTATACTAAGACTTTGTGGAGTTGAATGAATTGAACTGTTTAGTGATTTACAGCTACAATCTGCAATATTACAACTCCATATCATCCATCAGACTGCGGTTGTAATTCAGTTACGTTGAAAGGCAGCCCAGGCCTTAAAGGATTTGTAAGGAGGAGAAAATAGTCAAAAATTCAAAAATAACAAATGCTTAATATATTAACTTTCAGAATTCTCTACTGCTTCCTTTGCTGTTACTGTTTGGGTTCCTCATCCCATTTGTTTGCCTTCTTGTCAGAGCATAGAGCTACAATTAATTGTGGCTGGCTTGCTCTTGTGACTGTGTACAATGTGTTATTATGATGTCGGGGACCGAAACAGCACTAGTTAGGGGAAACTTAAAATTCTTAAAGGGGTGTTCCCATCTTTCACTTTGTTGGCATATCAATAGGATGTGCCATCAGTGTATTAGTAGTATTTTTCATAAAAATAGTAATTACTTGTTAATCATAGCTGTGATTTATAAGCGTATGAAATATTAATATTTATTTTTGTTGTGATTCTGATACAGACCCTCTGCTACATCTTGGTTATTACTATAGCAAACATTGCAAACCTGGCCAGCACAGCTACATCCATCACAATTCAGAGGGACTGGATTGTTGTTGTTGCTGGAGATGACAGGAGCAAATTAGCAGGCAAGTTTTATTGTATGAAAATATACTGCAACATTTTTATATGCACAAATTGCTAAGTTATGTAAAACCTAGGTAACCTGCATGTGACACTTATGAAAAAGAATCTTTCAGTGATACACACATGGACAAATTTGGTACCCATCCATTAAAGAAAGAGGAAAAAATGAACACAATGTAAACAAAATCACTGCACCGGGAATAAGAATCAATAGAACTTTACACAAATATTGGACAGAATTGTTGGTACCCTTCCGTTAAAGAAAGGAAAACCCACAATGGCTACTGAAGAGTAATAATAAAGTTACAGGCAGTCCCCTACTTACATCGTTCCGACTTACATACATCACCTAGTTACAAACGGAGACTTATGGGACGTGGCTGACATTCAACACTGAGTCACGCACCATGATCACCAAGTGCCAGCATGCCACAGCTGCGCATGAGATACAGAACGTTAGGTGAAATCTTCTAAAAAAGGGCACAGACAGCAAAACAAATGTAAAAACTGTTCCCTGTACTATCCCAAATTTTTTTTTGCTAGGATTAAATTTAATAAATATACCTGTTCCGACTTGCATACAAATTCAACTTAAGAACAAACCTACAGTCCCTATCCCATTTGTAACCCGGGTACTGCCTGCACTAAAAATCAACCAATGAAAATCGGAGATTGCTTTTAAATTGTGGTTCAATGAAAATATTGAAAAAGAAAACAAAAACTAATGAAAGTGGCCTGGACAAAAAATATGGTACCCTTAACTTAGTATTTTGTTCCACAACCTCTTGAGGCGATCACCTCCAAACAAATTTTTTTTTTCTTGTAACCCTTAGTAGTACTTCTGCATCTGTCCATAGGTACTTTGCCCAACTACTCGTGGGTAAACTGCTGTAGCTTTCTCAGGTTTGAAAGGTGCTTTCTCCAGTCTGCATGTATCGACTATTTCCACAGATGTTCAATAGGACTTAAATTAGGACTCATAGAAGAACACTTCAGATAGTCCAAGATTTTTCTGTGAGCCATTCTTGGATGTTTTTAGCTGTTTGTTTTGGGCCATTATCCCGTTGGAGGACCCATGACAAAACTTTCTGACACAGGGCAGAACATTTCTCTGTAAAATTCCTTGATAGTCTTAAGACTTCATTGTACCCTGCACAGATTGAAGACATCCTGAGCCAGGTGCAGCAAATCAGCCTTAAAACATAACTGCACATCCTCCATGTGTAACAGTAGGTGCAATGTCCTTTTTTTTGTATGTTTTGATTTTGCATCTGTCAATTTACAAATGATGTGACTTTCCAAAAAACACATAGTGTTGTCTCATTTGTCCAAGGGACATTCTCCAAGGAGCTTTGTGGCATGTTAATATGCATTTTGACAATTTCTAGTTTCACTTTTTTTTATAATTTGTTTTCAACAGTGGCTTCCTCAGCCATCTTTCATTAAGTCTACTTTGGCGAAGACAGCGACAGATGGTGTGGTCTGACACTAATGTACCTTGACCTTGGAGTTCAACTTTAATTTCTTTGAAAGTTGTTCTGGGCTCTTTTGGTTACCATTTGTATTATCTGTCTCTTTAATTTATCATCAATTTTAACCTAAGGATTTTAGCTACAGCCCCGTAGACCTTAACCTTCTAAATAATAAATGCAACTGTAGTAACAGAAACATCAAGCTGTTTGGAGATGGTCTTATAGCCTTTACCTTTACCATGTTTGTCTGTAGTTTTCTTTCTAATCTCATGAAACAACTCTCTTCTTAGCCTCTTTTGATTGTGTTTAGTATGGTAAACACCATGATACCAAACACAGCGACTACTTTTTCTTTTCACCATTAAAATAGGCAGACTGACTGAATACAAGGTTGAAGACACCTGTGATGCTACTTACAGAACACACCTTAGCTTAACGTGTTCCTATAGTCAAATTATTATAATTTTTACTAGGGATACCATCCTTTTTTCCAGGCCAGTTTTTTTAGCTTTTTATTTTTCTTTCCTTGTTAAAACCACAATTCAAATGTAAAGTCTGATTTGACAGTTTTAAAGTTATTTCAGTAACCATTGTGGGTTTTTCTTTCTTTAACAGAAGGTTGCCAACAATTTTGTCCATGTCTGTATAGAGTACAATTAACCTCCCTCCTAGCTTAGTGATTTTTGTTTACAGCACATTTGTTTTTACCTCCCCATCCTCCAAAATCCGTAATTCTTTTTTTTTTTTTTTTTTACATCTAAATATATGTTTGAGGCCTGATTTTTTACTAGACGCGATATACATTTTAATGGAAATATTTACAGTATCATATTATGCTGGAACACCCCAATGAATGCTTTGTTGTTTGGAACTAGAAAAAAAAATGCAATTGTACTATTTTTGGATGAGGGTTAATTGATAGAATTTCACTGTTCTATGAAAAATACATTATCTTTAATCTCCAGGTCAGTATTATTTTGGTGATATTATTGATAGAGATGGACGAATTGATTCTAACGAAGTGGAATTCGTTTAGAATTTCAGGAAAACTTCGGTTCTGAACGAAGTCGAAGTTTGGGCTACTTCGGGTGAACGAAGTGTGCTTTTGATTGATAAAATGGCTGCGAGCACATGGCGTTACATGGGGCAAAGCACTCTGGGAGGAAGAAGGGCATAGCCTGCATGACATGTGCAGAGATGAAGCCAATCAGGACGGCGGGATTCTGTGACGTCACCGCACTATATAAGTCCGGGCGCGACGCTGGGAGCTCACACTCCTCTCACTGTACTGATCAGGGAAGGTGCTGCCACGGCTGATTGTGATAGCTCTTACTGAAGAACTGATTTTTATACAGCGATTTTTGTGGGGTGTCTCAGCGTGTCTCAGACTGCTTCTCTTAATGTTCTATTTCTGATTTTTTTTTTGGGGTATTGGATCTGAAGTCCAGTGTGCGTCCACTGCAGCTGCATATACATTTTTATGGTATCTGCTCACAGCACATTGAATATCCAAGGGGGATCTAAGCCAGTTCTTGTTGTATTCATTTAAAGAAACAGCGTTTTTACAATACAAATACCACTTCATTTTTGGCTGCTCAATTCTTTTGCGCAATTTACATCCAGGGGTTAATTAAGCGTTGTTTTTCTGCTGTGGTGACTCCAAGAAACCGTCTTTTTCACCGCAAAAAATACAATTTTCCTGTACCATAATTAACAAGCAAAGGTTAATTACAATTTTTTCTCTTGTTGTGTAGCGTAGAAAACACACCATTGTAACACGCTACAAAGCTCGTAGTTTGTGGTTGCTCAATTGTTTGGCGCAATTTACATCCAGGGGTTAATTAAGCGTTGTTCTGCAGTTGTACTCAGTAATAGAAACTTTGTTTTTCACCGCCACAGAAGAAATTCTGTAGCATAATTCATATCCGAAGGTTAATTAAGCCTGTTTGTGCTTTTATATTCAGTAAAATACACAGAGTTTTTAAACGGCACACACAAGTCAATTTTTCCTGCCCATTTGTGGAGCGCAATTTATATCCAAGGGTTACCAAGCTTGGTACTGGGTTCATTTGGAGTCAAATACAGGGTGTGTATCATATACAGATATCTTCATCAAACAGTGTCTGTACATTTTAGAACAAACAGTATGTCAGACAGAGAGGTGGCGGGCTCTTCACCTGCGAGTGGCAGAGGCACAAATATTCCAGGTCGCAGCACAGCAAGGAGACATCGCAGCAGGGGTCACTCGGTGAGGCCACAACTGCTGCTGTCATCTAGCGGCCGTGTGCTGACTAGCAACCCAAGGATTTTTGATTGGTTGACTAGGTCATCCACTTCCTCCCAGATGACATCTGACAACCCCAGCCGAGAGTCGGTGGGAACGTCAGACACAACCCTTAGTTGGCATGGCCCGGGAGCGGGTCAGCGGCCCTCACCTGTCCTCAACCCGCCTCTGTCTCATCCGGTTCCCTCAGCCAGAGATCTACTATGTGGTCTGGGCTCAGCGCCACTACATAGCGAGGATGAACAATTTGAGGAGGGCAGTCAGCAGCTACTTGGCAGCGAAGAAATGGAGCAAATATCCACTGCTTCTTGCAGTAGGCGGCAAAGTATAGATGTTGAGAGTGGCATGGGAGGTCATGTTGTGAGGGGTCAGCCTCTGCATACCAAGTCCGGTGATGAGGACAGCAGTGACGATGAAACGCAAATAGATGATGATGTAGCCGACCGCACTTGGGAGCCGGGTGAGGCAAGGGCTTCATCGTCAGGAGAAGAGGGCGTCAGGCAGCGGTGCAGCCAGCAAGTGGGTCGTGTGGCCGTGAGTCAGCAGGATAGCAGCAGTGTGAGGTCAGGAGCCAAGCGGCCTCGGGGTAAAAAACCGGCTTCGCAGGTCCAAGAAAGTAGCGGCACAGGGGCTAAGCGAGGCAGCGGCGGCAGTAGTCACTCAGTGCGGAGCGTTGGCGGTAAAATCCGATACTCGGTGGAGTGGCATTTCTTTGCTAAGACACCGGAGGGGCCGAATATGTGTATATGTAGAATCTGTAGGCAGAAAGTGAAGCGTGCCCAGGGAGCTAACGTTGGCACCACGGCCCTGTGTCAACACATGAAAGGTCCCCTTTCCGGGGGCCCGGGGGAAAAAACGTGGCTCGATTGGTTCCATCCTGCGCACAGCAGCGGGGCCAGGGGCACGCTTGCCATTGCGCCAGTAAAGGGCTCCCCCAAGTCGAAAGAAGGGAGTGTTTCTTTGCTTAATTTTCCCGGTCCAGTTGCTCTCCCTCCCGTTTAATCAGGGGCCCCAGCGTCGTTCACCCGAGTCGTTTGGGCAAAGAGCCCAACGTATGCTTTCCAAAACCAAATCCTAAGGGGCAGGCGACCTTTACTCCTTTTAAAGGGTTTTTGGTGCTGAAGTCCCCCCTTTTCCCAAAAGGGGTGGACTCTGCCCCGTTCAAAAAAAACCCTAATGGCTTGTCCCGGGGGAAAAGTTGGAGGGGTTCCCCAAAGCCGAAATTTTTTCTTTTCCCAAAAAAAGGCAGTTCCAGCACTTTAAAATATGTAGAACAAAAGGGTGGGTCAGCCCTGGTTTTGGGTTTTTGGTTCAAAGGGCACGGCAGCGCGGAGGGTCTGGAGCTGTAACTACGGTCGGGCCAGTTACGGGTCCTTTACGGCCCCACGGGGTTTGAATGTGTTTCCCCTTCCCGGGCCCACCCAAAAACCCTTGGGGAGGGGCGTTTTTCTCCCCCAGTTGTAAAACGGGCGGCTCTGCGCCAATGTCACCTCTCCCCAATTCACCCTTTCCACAAAGTATGCTAAACCCTTCCCAATTTTGGTTTTGGGCCACCCGGGTTTTCCAGCATTTTTGTAAACGGGTTTCCCTCGGCAAAAGAGTAAAACAGGGGAGGAATGCTCCGCGTCTTGCAGCAAAAAATTCGATGTGTGGCTTTCTCCGCGCCAACTAAAAAATCGGAACCATGGTCCCGGCCCATTGGGGGAACATGGGGGCCCGCGATGAAACCGAGGGGGATGGTCCATGCGCCCTGCAGGCCCAGGTTCAATTGGTTGGGGAAAAGGTTCCTGATTTTTTTCCCCCCGGGTTCTTCAAAAAGAGGGCCCCGGGAAAACTGTGCATGCCTTCATCCATTCCCCCAAAGTCGGAAAAACCCCCCTTTTTCGGGGGGGGTTTTTGGGCACCCCCCCCAGAACGGCCCCCCCCAACCACTCTGTTTATGCAAATTTTTTACCCGTTGGAATTAAAACCCTGCCCCTTTGTTGGCCTTTCTTGTTTTTTAACAGTCGGTCCATTAACGATTTTTTGTTGATCCAGGCGGAAGGAGTACTCCCCTGTGTAACTTTGTTTGTCCCCCGGGGAAGCTCATGCATGACCCCTTTGCCTTTTGTTGGGGCCCAAATTCGAGGGGCCACGTTTTTTGTCAGTCGCCAGGCTAGGGATAAATTAAGTTTTCCCAATGCTCTTTTTGGGAAAACAATGCTAAAAAAATTGTCTGGGCGGGGGCTGGAGACGTGGGATTTCATCTCGCGGCCCATGAGTCCGGGGGGGACTAAAATTGGGGGGTGGGAGGAAAATTGGGCGAAGCATTGTTGGTAAAATTGGGGGGAAATTTTCTATCCGGTGAAAAGAGAGGGGGAGAAGGAGAGCGGGGAGGAGGTACATGGAGTTGGGGAAAGACGAGGCAGATGACCCGAAAGCCCCCGTGGCGTTTTACAGTGGAGATGGGGCGGGGGCCCCCCTCGGAGGTCACTTGTGCAAGAGGGCCCCGCGCATGCTGATTTTTCCTGGAATGACAGGCCGAATAGTCAGCATCCCGGGAGAGGGATGACTTCTGGCTCTCCACCCTAGTGGACCCTCGCGACTGGTCCAAAATGGGAGCCTTTTTCCCAGCGATTGAGAGGGAGGACAAACTCGAATACTATAGGGAAATCCTCCGTCGTCAGTTGGCCGCTGCCTATGTGCGTCATCGTCCCTGCTCTGACAGGTCTGACCCGGGGGTTCTTCAGCGCCACGTACTACTGCCGGGGGAAGATGGGGGGGAGTAGGAGCAGCAACCTAAGTCTGGAGTCACTGATGAGCAGCTTCCTTCACCCGCCTAGTGAGGAGGGCAGTCGCCAGCAGCAGCAGGACCTGGAGCAGACCCTGAACCAACAGGTGGTGGACTACTTAGACAGCACTCTGCCACCCCAGTTAGAAGATCCGCTGGACTACTGGGCAGCCAAACTGGATGTGTGGCCGCAACTTGCGAGTTTGCAGTGGAGAAGCTGTCCTGCCCGGCCAGTAGTGTGGCATCAGAGCGGGTGTTCAGTGCGGCGGGGGCCATCGTTACCCCAAGGAGAACCTGCTTGTCCACAGGAAATGTGGAACGACTGACCTTTATCAAGATGAATCCGGCGTGGATCGGCCAGGATTTCCACACACCAATGCCTTAGGCGTCAGACTACATCAGCCATGACGCCTCACCCAAACTGTGAGAAATGAGTCTGGGTTCAAACTACCTGCCTCTGCCACTATTCTGATGCCGCCACCCACCTGATGACACACAGCTGCTGACAGTTTCTCCATCTGTCACCAACCATCTTTACCAGGGACTGGTATTGCCACCCACCTCCACACTCTGTCATTGTGCCACTCTCTGACCTCATGCTGCTGCTGCCGTGACCTACACACTGTGTCATTGTGCCACTGTCTGACCTCATGCTGCTGCCGTGACCCCCCACACTGTCATTCTGCCACTCTGTGGCCTACTCCTTTTTTTGCCACCTCTAGAATGTCATTGTGCCACTCTCTGACCTCATGCTGCTGTGGCTGCCGCCGTCACCTCCACACTCTGTCACTGATGTTGCCACCTGAGCCCTCAGCTTGTTTTTTTCCAACTGTCGCTTGCATGACTTTATCAGGCTACATTCCCCCTTCAGTTTTTTGGTCAGTTTTGCCCTCTTAAGTGCCTAGGGAATTTTACAGTGAAGCGATTCTAAGAGCGGCGGCAGTCATCTACGTGCCATACTAAAACACAACATTGTATGAAGACCAAACCAAGCTCCCTCTGCATATTTAAGCATGGCACACCGTTCTACAGCACCCTGCAGGCTCTGTGCAGCCTGGACATAGCTGTTTTTTAACGTGATTCGTGAAATTTGCCCATCTCCAATTATTTATTTTTTTTTAGTACTTTTTGGTTAAAAAAAGTCAAATTTTTATGTGTGTGTGTGTATATATATATATATATATATATATATATATATATATTATATTGTTTTTTACATTGCAGAAACCTGATGATTTTAAGATCTACGTGTCCTTAGGCCTTATGTGCACAGTTTATTTTGGGTCTTAGGGGCCGTTTACACGGCAAAGAGCAAATACTGGTCGGATTTGCTCTGTTTTGGGGCCGTTTACATGGTCGCAAGAGGGGCGGCTTTTCGCCGCAAACTGCGGAGAAAAGCCCTCCCCCTTTGCATTGACAGGTTCATGGTCCGCCCGAAAACCGGGCGGAAGAATGAACATATTCAATGTTTTTCGGACCGTCGGCAGTCTAAAAACCGTCCAGCGGAAAATCTGTGCAGTGGAGACCGCTGCACGGATTTTCCATAGAGATCCGTGATAAAGTTTGACAGCCGGTTTACAGACGGCTTTCAAAACCAAAAACTGTCTGAAAAACCTGCCGTGGGGACATGCCCTTAAGGTTAAGGTTCTGGCTACAAATTTGGAGTCTGTAAACTAGTTTTCTTAATCCATGCCTGCAGAGTGTGCTGACATTTATTAGTATAATGTCAACTATGATTTTTGCTCCCTTAGGTAAACTGCAAAGGTTTTTTGGTGGTTGAGGGTGTGTCTGAACATTAAAGTTCATTAATTGTTTTATATGTTCCATCAATATTTATAAGCCAAAGTCATTTTGTAATGGTGGAAAAAAGATAATTACAATTTACGTAAAAATTTTGTGTTCCGACCCTCTGAAGTGAATGTAATTTTCTTTTTTTTGTTTTAACGACAGATATGAATGCAACAGTGAGCAATTGACCAGTGACAAACAAAAGGGCCCTAATGGATTGGAAGATAAACCTTTGGTTCACCTGTTATAGGATGTGGCTTTATTGCTGGTTGGAACTTGGTGTCAATGTGTGTAGAATATTTGCTGCTTTGGAATGTTTACCAAAACACCCCTTAGTATTAAAATTTCCCAAAAAACATGATGATCAAGAATTGAAACAATTAAATATAAAAGGGTTTTAAAATTTTTTTTTTATATATATGCTTAAAAAAGTGTATATAAAAATCATGTGCAGTGTCCAGAACTCTCCGCTCTAACATTTCTTCGCCCCTTTTTGGGCTTTAACCCTTAAAAGGACCCCAGCCTGTTTGGGGACCTTCTGACAAGCCATTTTTAAAAATCTGACATGTGTAAATTTTTTGGGGAGAATAATTTTTGACACTTTTACCTATCCATATATTCAGAATTGTTTCTCGTGACACATTGTGCTTTTATTAGAAGAAATTTTTTCCATAAAATCGTTTTTGTTTTTTTGAAAAATATCAAAATTTCTAAAAAATTTTGGAAAAATTTGCTTTTTAAAAGCCCCAAAATTTCTCGTGCAAAAATAATTTATTCACCACAAAATAGTTTTAATAGTCTAATTAAGTCCACTTTTTTTGGAAACATTTTTTATTTTTCTTATTCAGAAATTTATTGAACAAAAGAAAACATAATCAGACAACACACTTGATATTAAAAGCTAAGACTACGGTATGTTTTGAATCCCAATTTCTCCTGTAATCGTTTAAAAAAAAGTTGTCTAGGTGCGGGCATTTGGTTTTTTTAAGCCAGAGCTAATCATGAATTGGAGAGAAAAAAAGCAAGATTCGCGTTTCTTATCATCAAAAAAACCCTAAGGGGGCAGAGCAACAGCAGAAAGGGGATTCCCAAGGTAGGGAAAATCGGAAGGAGACCTCCTCTTGGGTGGGCGTCCCAGGTCCAAGGGGAGGGGGTTTCTCGCCGATGGGGAACGCCCTTTCAAAAATTTTCAATGCACCCCGATTTAAATCAAACAGTAAGGTGATGCTTGAAAAGTGGTTGCTGTGCGAAGTTTGGTTGCAGTCATCAAAGGGAGACATAAAACAGAAGAAAAAAAAGGGGGGAAAGGGTTCTGGGCCCTCAGGGCAAAACCCGTT
Organism: Phyllomedusa bahiana; assembly: GCA_025379985.1. NCBI lineage: Eukaryota > Metazoa > Chordata > Amphibia > Anura > Hylidae > Phyllomedusa > Phyllomedusa bahiana. The sequence continues at coordinate 69,753 of JAODAL010012321.1, forward strand.
GGAGGGGCATCCTTATCTTTCTCTCTAAACCAAAAAAAGGGCCCACCCTTGTCAGGGGGGTCACAAGTCATAAGTGTCTGTGTTGCAAAGGTAATTAAACCCCCCAGGTGTGTAAATCCCTACTTTTTTGAGGGTGAGCCCCCGTCCTGACTCCCCAGCCTCTGCGTGCTGTATTTCTTTTGCCCCAGTCTGTGATAAGGGGCAGGAGGGAAAAAGCCAAGTCTGGGGTAATCTCCTTTGCTGCCAAAGCAGGAAAGACAGGAGATGGGGGACCCCTCAAGGACTTTTTAGACAGGGGGGAAGATTAAAAGGAAGGATGGTTTCCCCAAAAGGCCCTTTTGTAAATTTTATCCCATTTTAATCCTAGTTGATATCAATTTACCCCTAGCCAGAAGGTTCAAACCAACCCCACCAGAGGGGTCGGGGCCCCAGCCTGGGCATCCCACAAAGGCGGGAAGCCATATAGGTCTCAGTAAAAAGGAACATGTTAAAAAATCAAGGGGGGTATGGAAAATTTAGTTCAGGGCCTTGGGGAGATGGCGTTTTTGCCCATTTTAAAAAACGCCCTTCCCCCAAAAAATCCAAATTCAGTGCGCTCCTTCTCCCCAACTCCCGGAAAAAAAAGCTTCCCGTAGTTTGGGCACCAAAGGAAGCAAAAAGGCTCGAGAGGGGGGGTTCACCATCCCCCCCAAAAAACCCTTTGTTCAAAAGGGGAAAGTGGTCGATGTGGTTTAAGGTTTGTTCCTTTTAAAAAATAGAGGTGGAGCTGTAATTAAACCTGGAAAACCTGTGGGGTTTTTCCCTTACTAATCCTTAGATTTCAGGAAGAGAGAACACAATACACAACAGGAGGAGCTTTTTGGGGCCCAGTAGGGTTGAAATGCAGAGGCCAGTTGCCTCGGCCCCTGGTTCCCTAATATGGGGTGCAAGGCTCACCATGGGGGAAATTTCAGTCTTGGGCGAAATTGCTCACTAATACGAGGGGTTCTCCCCGACTGGGGGGTTGCCAGAGAGAAACCCTCTATGAGCGGGGGACCAAGGAAGGGGGCCGCCATGGGCGCTTTGGCCACGGGTTTTCCCGGGGCCCAGATTTTAAATTCTCCCCCAAAAATGCGTCGGTGTTACTACCGCTACAGAGCTAGGTAAAAACGGGGAAGTCCCGGTAGCGCAAGTCCCCCCCCATCGACTTGGGTTGAGATGGTGGCCCACCTGGGACCCCCCTTGCCCATACAAAACTGGGAAAAAAAAGGTCAATTTGCGCGCCAAAAATTTTAAAGAGGACCGGGATCACAGTGGTATCCTGGAAATAAATATAGCAGGCGGGTAAAATGTTCATCTTGGGTGTTAACCCTCCTGATCCAGGAGAAATCCCTCCTGTCCCATTTCAAAGGTCTTGTTTATTTTGGGAGAGTGTAGGGATGAAATTTAATTAAAAAGTTCTCTCCGGTTTAGAAGGGATTTGCACTCACAGGTTTTAAAAGGACTTTCTCCCAGGAAAGTGGGAAGTGGATTTTAGACGGGTAGAAGATCAGATGGAATATGGACCCCCGGGCAGGTTTTTTGTCATGTTAATTTTTGAGAGCTGAATTACTATTTCCTCCAGTACCTCCGCACTGCAGGAGGGATGAAAGAGGATTGTCAAATATAGAAATAAGTCATCCGCAAAAGCAGACATTTGAAATGCAAGTCCCCGTTTTGGGACCCCTGGATGGTTGGTGGGTTCGTATTCCCTCTCGGTGCTCCATCATAGGATGTATGGATAGGGATGGGGACATCCCGCGGGTTGCCATCCCCTATAGTGAAGGGTTTGGGAGAGAGCCCTTAATACGCAGTTGGGCTTGGGGTGCGACGAAAGAGAATGATCCTCTCACGATTCCCGGGGCCAAAAGCCTAAGATTCTAGGACACCTCTCAGGAAGGGCCCAGGCCACTCTGTAAAAAGTTTTTTCTGGTTAGCGACAGAAAAAGGAAAGGGGGTCTGTCTCGAGTGAACTTTGTGGAAAAGGGTTTTTGAGGGTGTTACCCCTTGCCTCCTGGAGGACCGAACCCGGCTGGTCAGGTGGATAAGGGTGGTTAACAGAGGGTTGATCGAAACTAACATTTTAGCAAATTTTTTTGCGTCGTGTTGATGAGAGATTCGGACGTTAACTCTGACATATTAAAGGGTCTTTCCCTTCCCTTTGGGGATTAACATGTGGGCTCGCAGGAAAGCCGTGTAAAGGGGAGTCCTGGGCCCCCACATTGAACATTCTAAGGGGGTGGGGCGCCAACCCCTCTTTTAAGGACTTATAAAAAAACGGTATACTTGGGCCCTGGTTTTTTCCAGGATCAGGGATTATACCCGGCCCCTTACCTTCTGCCGTAAAGGGTTCCCCCGAAGGCAAGGGTCTGGGAGGAGAGAGCCGGAGGGCCGTCTTTGCAGGTATATGGAGTAGTGTGGGGGGTTGTTTGGTGGAAGGGAGATTATAAAAGGGAGGAATAATACTCGGAAAGGTGGGGAGGATGTCTCCTCGGGGGGGCGACCCCCCCCTTCAAATTTTCAATTCAGGAACAAAATGAGTCCCCTCTTATCCCAAAGTGAAAAGCCGGGGGAATCCTGGTTTTATTGCCCCAAAGATAAGAGGAGCCGAGAAATTTTGGCGATTTTTTTTGTGCTTTTTCTCCATAGGGGGAGGATTTCAGGGGTCTTGTGGGCCCCTCAGGTCGGCCCCGTTTCCCGTGGCTTTGGCTGGTTCCTGGGAGGCTACTTTTTTTAAAAGAGGCGGAGCCTTGCAGGGGCTCCCTCTTAAGGCGCGAGCCATTTTTTTGTGAGGTTCCCCCGTGCATTGCCCCAAAAGGCTTCCCCTGGGTTTTGCGGGGAGGTTGGATCTGAGCTGTGCACCGAGGTAAAACAGTCAAATTTTTGCCGAAAATCCCAAAGCATAAGGAGTCGGGTAATAAAGACTCTTCAGCTTCCAGGCAAAAGCTGATCGCTTGAAATCTGGAAGGCAAAATTAGTGGAACGGAAACGGTCGAGTGGTAATATTTCCCACCCAGGCGGGGACCCATGAGGAGGGCAGGTGCTGCGGGAGTTGTAATCAATGCGGGGTATATGAGTTGTGGGGGGGGTAAAAGTGATTTTAAATTTTCGGATGAGGGTTCCCAGACATCCACCAATTGCAACTCTGGAAACAGCCCCCGCCTTTGTTAATTGCATGAAGAGTACGACGAGGGCCCGTTAAAGGGGTCCAGGATCGGGGTTTAGGGCAGATTTTGATCACCAACATTAAAAAGACCCTGGGCAAGCAGGTGAGTTCTCCGGATCCAGTTTAAAAAAGGGGGTTGTCCCATGTTGGGGGAGTAAAATTTGCCCCAAATGTATAATACCCTTCAGGTGAATAAAGGTGTCCCAAAATGGGACCGCAAGGGCCTGTGGAAAGACGGCCCCACCCCTTTACCTTTCTGTCGGGGTTTCTGTTTTTGGCACCAGACGGGAAGTACGGTTGTGATAGGATGGGATTGGGAGGCGAGGGATGGCTCCTGGATCAGACTATGTGCGATTTTTGTTTGGTAGGCTATACGGATTTTGAAGTTTGTTCGGGGGGAGTTTAAATCCCTTAACATTAAAGGGAGGGTTTTGCGGATTTAGCCAAAGAAGCAGTGAAATGTTTGTTGGGTAAGTCACCCGAGAGAAAAGGGGGGAGGCGGCCCCCGGCCAGACGAGAAAGGATAACAAAAGAGACATTAAACAAATAAATCAATTAGGCCAAAGGGAAAAAGGCCCAAACCTAAGAACACAGATTCATAACTGCAAGGCCAGTTTTGTAGCCATGGGCTTCAACTATTGGGGGGGTCCAATATTGAAGCAGGGAGGTAAAAGGGGAACACGCCGGGGTCGTGTAAGATCTCAGGACTTAAGGATCAATGAAAAGAGAGGGCCGGGGCCCGGGCCGGTGGAGGAAGGGAGGGGTAGAAGGAAGGAAAAGAGGAGGGAAAAAAAACAAAAAAAAAGGGAAGGGAAAAAGGGGAAACCAAGAGGGGAAAAAGGGTGGGAAAGGGAATGGGGGGGAAGGATGGAGTGGAAGAAGGGTCCAACGGGTCGGACGGCACTCCAGTCTGGCATCATTTTTTAAATTTCTTTTTTTTTTTTTTTTTTTTTTTTTAGCATTGAGGGGCTTTGAAATTTTGTAGTAGTTTTTATTTTCAAAAAATTTGCAATTTTTTTTTTTAGGGACCCCTCCATTCTGAAAGGTTGGGGGTTGAGGGGCCCGGTTACCCCTAAGTGGCCATCTGGCTAGACCCCCAAGTATTTACAACATATTTGGAAATTTGATAACCCCTTTTGATATTTCACAAAATTAAAAACAAAATGGGGTGAAATTTAAAAATTTCACTTTTTTTGAGATTTTCAATATTTATCCATTTTCATTTGGGAAAAACGGTAAATGTGACTATAAAAGAACTTAATTGCAAAATTCCCCCCCGGTTGCCCGTTTTTTAGAGATATCCATTGTGGCCCTAGTGCTTATTTGGCTCAACCAAAACCCCAGAATAGGAGGGGCACCTACTATACTCTGGGGTCTCATTTTCAATACGTTTTATTTTTGGTGCCATTTTAGGTTTGGGGACACCCTAAGGGGGCTAAAATTAATAAAAACCCCCCCCCAAAAAAGAGCATATTGGAAATAAAACCCCTTAAAGGAATATTTCCAGGGGGCATTGGTATAAGACCCCAAGGTGATTCACAAACTTTTTTTCATAAGGCTGTGAAAAATTTAAAAAAAAAAAATTTCCAAAAATCTGCAATTTTGCTTAAAAGTTTATTTTTCAAGGAATCCTGGAAAAAAAAACCCCCCAAAAAATTTTTAAACAATTTCTTCCAAGTTCGGTAATACCTACATGTGGGGTAAAACTGCTGTTTGGGCGCATGGGGGGCGTTTAAGGGGGGGACGCTATTGGCTTTTTGGGGCAGATTTTGGTGGGGGCCCTTTCGCATTTGCAAAGCCCCCCAAAATAGCGAAAAACAGGGGAAAAACCCTTTCCCAAATCGCCCCTTTTGGGTTCAACATCCTTTAGGGGTCTCATTAGGGATGTTTCGCATTTTAGGCACACGGTGTTCCCTAGTTTTTTTTTTTTTTTAGATTGGGCAATGAAAATGGGGGGAAACGCAGTTGGTTTTTTTGTTTTTTTGGTTTCAATTTAACAGCATTCCTTGCAGTGTAAAAGATGTGTTACTTTTATGGGGGTCGGGGACAATTACAAAGATATAGTTTTAATAGTTTTTTTTTTTTTTATTACTTTTACACAGTAGAAATAGTCTAAAAAAAATTTCGTATTTTTTTTGTCCTATTCTGACAGCCTAACTTTTTTATTTTGCTGTATGCAGAGCTGTGTTGGGTTTTTTTTGGGAATGGTTGAAGTTTTTTTTTGGTACCCTTATGGGGGGCATATGGCTTGTTCACTTTTTTAAGGGTTTTTGGAGATGTTTTTAAAAAAATACAGCAATCTTGGTAGTTTTTTATTTTTATAGCGGTCATGTCGGTTATATGAAATTTGGTGCTTTACTAGGGGGTCAAAAGATTACACCCATACCCAATTTGTATATTTTTTTTATTTTTTTTGCTTTTATACAAAAAAAACATTTTATTCAACCCGGAAAAAAGTTTTTGCATCGCCATGTCCGAACCATAACTTTTTTTAAATTTTTCTGTGCTTGGAGCTGTGTGGGACTTTTTTTTTGCGAGATGAGTTGCGTTTTTTTTTAGTAAACATTTTTGAGGCGCAAGGTTTTTTATCGCTTTTAAATCCTTTTTTGGAGGCCAGGGGGAAGAAAAAACTAATCCCAGTAGTGTTTTTATTTTTAACAGGGCCCCACCGTGCAGTATCCCTGATAAGTTTGCTTTTTCTCTTGGGTCGTCGATTATGGCGTACCCCTTTTTTATGTTTTTTTTTTTTTTTGAAGCATTTAAAAAAAAAAAAAAGAAAAGTGTTTTTATGTGTTAAAACAAAATTTATGCATGTTATCTTTGAGGCTAAATTTTTTATTTTTCCGTATACAGAGCTGTATAAGGACTTTTTTTTTTTTTTTCGGAATGAATGACGTTTTTAATTGGGACAACTTTTGGGGTTTCTAGAAATTTTTGATCGCTTTTTATTCCCTTTTATGGCTGCGGGTGAACAATAATCTTAAAATTTTGTGATTGTTTTTTTTTTTTTTTTTTTACGGCGTTCACCGTAGGGTTAATTAAAATGACAGATTTATAGGGGAGGTGTTCGCACGCGGGGATACCAAATTGGGTCTTTATTTTCTTTTTTTCTTTTTGGGGGGGATTGGCGTTTGTAAAGGGGAAAAAAAGGGGGTGTACGTATTTTTTTTATTTTTTTTTGTGTTTTACTTGTTTTTCCCCCTTTTTCAATTATTTTTTTACATTTCCCCATAGGGGATTTGAATGAGAGTCTTTTTGATCTCTCATTTCAAAAGGAAACAGTACTGCTTGTTGATGACTGGTTCCTATGACAACTGTCGTCACGTGCCCGGACTCCCCGGCCGGCCGGGGGATAGTGAGTCACAGAAACCGGAAGGATTCTGTGCCCTCCCTGTGTCTGTAGGAAGGGAGGAACTGCCGGATCGCGTGATCGTGCGCTCTGCCGCCGACAGAGCAGGAGGAGCGATCCCTCCTGCATCTCTCTTAGTTATTGCGACCCGATGGTAGCGATAATTTTGGGGTTAACCGCCCCCCCCCCCCCCGCCCGGGGTCCCATCCGGGGGCGGGGCCGACGCTGGGGAGTCCCCGTAATTTGCAGCGAACCGCGCCCGATCGGGGGGGAAATTGCTTTTCAGTTCGCGTATCTCAGGACGTATCCCTAGTCCCGGGCGTGAACCCCCAAACGACCTGGACTATGGATACCCCAGGTGGTTTAAAGGTCCAATTAGTAACCATCACTCAGAGCTGAGAGGAGGGGCTGAAGAATGTGTCAACACTGCTCATTAAAGGGGTTGTCTCACTACAAGGATTGCTTTTTATATTTAAAAATCTTTAAAACAAGTCACTTTGGTTGTGTCCATTAACAGCGTCCTACCTATTTTTAGATGTCCCCTCTTGTATGGGCTGTATCAGCTCCTCAGGTCACTACCTACAGACCTGTTCGATCTTTCCTGATAGGCTGCCATTGCTGGTCGCTATAGCTACAGACCTGGTGTCCTCAGCAGCTCGTCACTGCAGGCCAGTACTGGCTAGTAGAAGCCAGTAAACATGCCTCTGAATCAAAAAATGAGACCAAGAAAACAGGACTGAGGTAAGATGAATCAATGTAGTGAGACAACCCCTTTAAGGACTGCCTCCTGAACACTTGCTATAGTGACAATGAGAGCATTAAAAGTATGATTTCTAGGTTGATATATTCCCATTAAATCAACGTTTTTTCTCATTTATATTATAAAAAAGGCTGTTTAAATCTTTTGTTTTATAGTATATACATTTAATGAAAACTCATATTTTCTTATTTAACAATATCTGTCAAACATTATTTTTTACTTATCAAATTAAGAATTTATTTTGTTTTATTTTCATAGTTATAGGTACAATCTCTAATAACAATGAAAAACCTGAGGATGTAAAACTCATGGAAGAGAAAATTGTGGTGACAGCTGAAACTGCTTCAAAGTCAATGTGCAGTGAAAAAATTACACAGCCCTTTCGTACATTCCGCGATGGGTGGGTTGCATACTACAACCAATCAGTGTTTTGGGCTGGCATGGCTCTTGCTTTCCTTTACATGACTGTCCTTGGCTTTGACTGTATTACCACTGGGTATGCCTACACACAAGGTTTGAGTGGCTCTGTTCTCAGTATCCTCATGGGTGCATCTGCCATTACTGGAATTATGGGAACTGTGGCATTTACCTGGCTCCGAAAAAAATGTGGTCTAGTTCGTACTGGATTCCTTTCAGGAATAGCTCAACTCGGCAGCCTTGTTCTGTGTGTTGTCTCAGTCTTTATGCCTGGAAGTCCATTGGATCTTACAGTTTCTCCATTTCACGACATTGGTACTCGCTTTCTTGAAGGAGAGCCTTTACCTACATTATCTCCAGGTGGTGTTCCTCAAGAGTTCCTCACAACCAGCATGCAAACTCTTTTGAATAACACCAGCTCAACAACCAGTGAACCAGATGTTTCAATTCCATTGACTTCAGTCTGTTTGCTTTTTGCTGGAGTTATTGCAGCTAGAATTGGTAAGTAAAATCCTTTTTGTATGGAATATCAGGAATGAAGAGAAAGCAAAAGTAAAACTTTTCCAAATGAGTTTTTTTTTTCTTTTTTTTTTAATATAGGCCTTTTTCAAAGCTCTTTAATGTAGACATTGACAAAAGCATTTTTATTTCAAAAAGTGTGGGGCCTACCTTACTATTTGTAAGGTTTGTTACAACATTAGGAGCCACACCAAATATATTTATTTATTTTGTAATTTAGTAGACATATGCAATTAAAAGTTAGATCAAGCAAGCAGATTGACAATGTGACAAATACTACTTAACAAAATGTTAAATATGATTTGCTTTTAAATAGCCTTAATTAAAGGTTGTACTTCAAAAAATAAACCGTTTAAATGTTGCCCCTTAACCTTTATCTTCTTTTTCTCCTTGCCCCTTTCCCGAGAAAATAACTTTTTTTTTTTTCATCTCCTAATAATAAAGCCTTTTTTTAAAGGGACAAATTATTTCTAATTCAGTCATTCACCGTACCATAGACTATACTGGGAAACTGCACAAAAATTCCAAGTGGGGCAAAATGTGAAACAAAAACATAGTTACACCATGTTTGCTGTTTTTTTTTTTTTTTTTTTGTTGTTTTTCGGGGGTTCACTTTTTCCCGGTTTAAAGATGGTTTTTCTGTCCTCTGCAGGGTTTGATACAATTCCTGCAACACCAAGGGTTTTCGTTATGTTATTGCCCGTAAAAAATAAATCGATCTTTTTATTATTTCTGAAATTTTCCCCGCGCCATTTTCCCTAGAACAATAACTTTTTTGTATTAAAGCAGACTCTAGTGAGGGTGTATTTTTTCCAGGCTGAAGTGTACTTTTTATTGGTACTATTTTGGAATGTATTCGACTTTTTTTATCACATTTATTTAAATTTTTAGGGGACGTGAAATGACCAAAAAACCGCAATTTGGACATTTTACATTTTTTTTCTAGTACAGCGTTCTGTGTTCCAGATAAATTATGTTATAGTTCCATAGATGGGATGCGGCAATACCAAATATGTGTAACATATTTTTTTTTTTTTTTTTTTACTTGCAAATGAGGGTGATTTTGAACTTTTAATATATATATTTTTTTACTTAATCACTAGGCGGCATGGTCATTTATACAGCCTAATGCATTGTATAAACAATGTATTAGGGTGTACCAGTATGGCGGCCCCAGGCGGGAAGTAGTGACAAAAAAAAAATGGCAGTGAAGGAAATCTTCACAAGAGTTCCAGTTGCCATGTTAAGCGATCTGGGCCCCATGCTCTCCTGATTGGAGTGAGGAACGACGCGCGGCACCGTTTCTCATTCATTAAGATGCCACAGCCATGTTTGCTGCGGTGTCTAAGGGGTAAAACAGTGCGGGATGGTGGCAGTTCCATCCCGTGATGTAACCGGTGGGTGTTAGCTGCAGTTAGCCAATACTGCTACAAAACCCCTAACCAGCACTGGGATGCAAGTTTACGTCCAGTGTCGTTAAGGGGTTAATACTTGTCCCATTGTCAATCTGTTTACTTGATCTAAAGTTTAATTGCAATTGTCTACAAAATAATTACATATATTTAATGTGGCTTCCTAATTTTACCCTAATCACTTTCATCTATTCACTAAAAGAGAAGTTACTCTAGATTCCCATACATATCTTTTAACCATGTTTTTTCATCCTTGTTTTGAACAACCCATAAAAATTGTATTGTTCCATCATAATGCCCTGTTTTTTGTAGAAGTTTTCTAATGGCATAGTTTAATTTATAAAATAGTATATTGAGAAAATTATTTTTTCAGTAGAATTAAAGAAACAATTCCAGCATAGTTTTTGGGTTTTATTTTTATGACATTCAATGTACAATAACAGCCAGTTTTGACCTATCTGTCAGAACCCCATTTTTGAAATCTGACATGTCACGTTATGTGGGAATAACTTTTCGATACCTTTACCTAAAAGATTATTTTCTTGTGACACACTGTGCTTAAAGTTAGTAGTACATTTTGGTCTGCACGATCATTGTTTATTTGTAAAAAATATTAAAATGTTTGAAAATTAAAATTTTTCTAAATTTTCACGAGTTTAAAAATTTCTGCATGTAGGACAAATAGTTAAACAACGCAAACTAGCTAGTATCTACCATATGTCTACTGTAGATTGGAATCATTTTTAAATTTCTTTATTTTTTTATATTCATAAGTAGGCTTATAAATTTAATAGTTATTTTTTGCATTTCCAGGAAAATTTGCAACATTGATTTTTCTTGGGACCAGTTCTGACTGTATGTTAGACACCCCCACAAATATTTCCATATAAGAAACTGCACCCCTTAAAGTATTCAAAACAGCATTTATGAAATGTATTAACCCTCTGGATATTTCACAGAATGAAATGAAAAGTGGAAGTAAAATTTCACATTTGTTGCAGATTTAACATCTTTATCCATTACTCACTAGGATATAGTAGGTGTTATCAAAAAATTGCAATTCTCCCGGTTCTGCTGTTTTTAGAGATATCCCATATGTGGCTCAGAGGAGCTGTTTGACTTAACCACAAGCTTCAGAATAGCACCTACTGGAATTTGGGGTCTCATTTTCTTTTTGCGCCATTTCAGAAGTTACCCCATTTTGGATTCAACACCACTCAGGAAACTCATCTAGGGATATATTGTGCATTTTGGATGCACGTGTGTTTCACTGTTTTTTTTTGCGCTGGGCCATGAAAATGGGGAAATATGCAGTTCTGCCATTGTTTTTTGGGCTTTCTATTCACAGGATTTGCTGTGTTGTATAAGGACATGGTTACTTTACAGTTTTATTATGTTTATAGTTTTTTATGTTTTACTACTTTCACACAATAGAAATCAGTTTGTAAAAAATTGCGTTTTTATAGCGTCATATTTAGAACTTTTTTACTTTTCTGTATACGGAGCTACATAAGGATTTGTTTTTTGCAGAATGAGTTGACATTTTCATTGTTACCATCTTGGGGTTTATATGACGCGTTAATCGTTTTTTGTAAGGCCAGCAATCCTGGTAGTGTTTTTTTTATTTTGTTATAGTCCTCACCGAGTGGTTTAAATGACATGTTAACCTTTTCAGCAGGTCAATACAATTACAGCAATACCTAATTTATATATTTTTTATGTTTTACTGCTTTTACAGTAATTTAGCACATGAGAACATGTTTTTGCATTGCCATAGTCTGGGAGCCATAACTGTTTTTTTTTTGTTTTTTTTTGTGTACAGAGTTGTGTATGGGCTTGTTTTTTGCAGGATGAGTTGCTGATTTCATGGGTACCATTTTTTGATGGAACAAGACATTTTGATTGCATTTAAATCCAGTTTTTGGGAAGCATGGTAAAGAAAGTACTATAGCCCTATTAGTGTTTTTTATTTTAAACAGCGCTCATTGTATACATGAAATGTTAGCTTTACTATGTTGGTCGATAAAATTACAAAGAATCCTAATTTTAAATAGTTTTTTTATGTCAGCACTTTAAAAAAAGCAACTGTTTTTATTGTGTAAACCAATATTTATGCATCACTATCTTCTTGTAGCTATAACTTTTTTTTTTTTTTTTTTTTTTATGTATACAGACCTGTGTAAGAGCTTTTTTTTTGCGATACAAATTGACGTTTTCATTGGTACCGCTATGGCATTTATATGATTTTATTAAACGCTTTTTAATCCATTTTATTTCTTCTGGATTAACAAAAATTGTAATTTATTTTTTTATTTTTACGACTTTAATTGTGTGTTAAATAATGTGACAGATTTATAGACTAGCTTGTTATGCACACATCGATACCAAAAAGATCAAAGATAAAGTATGCATATATTTTATTTATCTTTGATCTTCTTGGCAGCAATTGCCGTTTTTAAAGCAAAATGGCATTGTTCAGGTTTTTCTTTTTTTTTTTTTTACTTTTCTTTTTGTTTTTTCAACTTTTTAATTTATTTTTTTAAACTTGTAAATCAGTGATCTGTAGATCACTGCTACTGTACTGCTATGTATTGTTAACTGTCAATATACAGTCAGGCATAGTAAAGTCAGGCAACCTGGCACTAGCATTCTTTAGGCTTCCGGGTTGCTAGAGAGAGCATCGACACCCCACAATCGCGATATGGGGAAAGGGGGTTAGCGATGCAGACAAAAGTAGCATACTCCCTCTCTTCCCCTTAGCTGCCACGGTCCAATTGACCACGACATCTAAGGGGTTAATAAGCTGCCACTGGAGTGAGCTTCAGTAGTGGCCAACAGAGCATGGGGCCAGCTGATTCTATGCTCTGATCATGCGGGCTCTGTTTGTGAGCCAGCATGATCCTCTGAATATGCCCATGCATCCATTTGTGGGAACACAATTCCGTACAAGACATATGGATACATCATATATTGACCCTTTAAATAGGTATTTCTATTACATTGATTAGCTTTAAACATGTAGGCAAAGGTAAATAAAGACTATTATCAAATTGCTTGCTGTTCTGATTTTGCTTCATTTCAGAGTTAGACACTTTTTATCTACTTTCTTTTTTTGCAAACGCTTTTTTAAGGGCCCGAAATTAAACCCCTCTCTACTCCAACAGGGTTTTCAAACAACACTGTTCAAAATTTTTTACATCACCCCGGGGTTTATCTGCAACATGGGCATAACCATAGCCATAACAGCCTAAGTTTTCCCGTATGGCCCCGGGGTTTTTGGGGGGCCCAAATTAAATGTCGGACGGGGGGGTCTGGGGGCCCCCCATGGAAGTTTATCTTGGGGGGGGGTCACCCAAAACCCACGGGACTTGAAAATTTTACCGGCCCTTCGAACATAAAAGGGGCCCCTTTTTTTTACATAATAGGTGAAAAACAGAAAATGTATTGTTCGTAAACCCTTTTTAAACCCAAATGAGTTTAAAAATCGTCTATCTCACATCTTTTGTCCCCACACATTTGTCACAGTTTTAAAAATATCAAAGACACTGGGTATGTTAAAATTTCCCTCCTAAACCTTTCCCCCCCCCCCACCAAACCGACCCTTTAAAAAAACCACCCCCCACTTTCCCTTTGGCCCCCGCACCTCCACCCTTTTAAAATTACCACAGAAGAAAGTAAAAAGTGTAATTTTAAAAGGGGAAAAGGCACCTTGAAGAACATTATTTTCCCCTTTTTAAAAATCACTGGTTTTTGGGCCCCACATGGAAAGTGTACAGTTTTGGGCACCATGCACAGGAAAAACATTGTAGACTTTGGGAAAATACAAGGCGGGCAAAAAAAATAATAAAAAGGGGCGGGGGGAATACAAACCCAGTAAAATTAGCAAGATTGGGGGTTTTTTAGTTTTGAGAAAGACGGCCCTTGGGGGGCATAAAAATGTTTTAAAATAAATTAAAGGCAATATTTAAAAATCATTCCCAAGATTTATTTATAAACCGGACTGTATCCAGGAAAAAGGGGGGTTCCCCAATTTTCAAAGGAAAAAAAACTTTTTACATAAACATTTGAAAAAGGGGTTCTTTAAAGTAAAGCCCGTGAGACTGTATAAATCTTTGCCAAGGGGAAATTGTCAGGGTGAATTCACTAAAAAAAGGTTTAAAAAGGGCTTGGGTACAAAATTTTTTTATATATTTTATTCGTGTATTAAAAATAAAAAGTTAGGTGCCCAGGGTTTTTGGGAAGGGTTTTTTAAACCCGGGATTTATTCGATTGCCAGATTTGGGGTCGGGGGAAGGGGAAAATTTTCCTTAAAAAAATAAATTTGGGTTCTACCCCATATTTTTCAACAATAGTGACGCATAATAAATTCCACCCCCATTTATCACATATGCCACCAAAATAGTGATTGAGTAATTTCCAAACCCCACCATAAAACACCCTACCCCCACCACATAGTTACGGGTTTAAAACCACCCAAATGTTCCTGAATATAAACCCTTACACTACAAAAAATATTTCCCTTTTATACAGTGACCCAAAAGGGGGGAGATACCAGGTAACTTCCGCTCTACAAAGCCTATTTTATTTCCCGTTTCATGCATGACACTGTTTTCTTCTTGAAAGGGGGTCGTCACTTTCCCTCTTCTTCTACATCTGCTCCAGACTGCCAGGACGACTTCTCGTGGCCATGACTTGTCCCTGCAGAAATAAACATACAAACATCTTAGACTTATCACTTTTCCAGCACCTTCCTAGCTGTTAGCCACCTCTGTACAAACTCACCAGCGGTGGTAGGGGGTAAGGGGGGTTTTGGAGCGATACTTTTGGGTGGAGGGGGGAAAAGAAACTTAGGGGGAGGTTATATTTTGGTTTTTGGGAAATACCTAGACAGAAGAACCCATCCCCCGGGATTTTGGGGCCCGGTAGCCCTTTTCTACTTCCCCTGCCCGAAAACCGGGCATCACAAACCCTTTTTTAGAATCTTGGGGTTTTCCCCACTGCCTTGGGAAATTTTAAAGTTTTACCGGCTTTTTTTGATAAATTTTTCGCAAAATATTCCTTTCTCTTGGGCTGACCATTCACTCCGAAAATTTTTCCCCCACCCTCCGAAAACTCCCCTGCAACCATGACCTTTATGGGGTTTTAATGGGTTTGGCCCTTTAAATACTAAAATTATTTTTTCTACAAATATTTTTCATTTGGGCTAAAATTGGATTTTGTTGGATACATCCCAAGGGTTTATCTATTTCTTTAAAAAAAGGTCAACATAGGGGTGGTGTTTTGGGAAATGGGTTTTTTAAAAAAGTTTTCCTTTACTGTTTCCGGATGTTTTTTTTTTAGCATTTTTTTCCATTTTGTAATGGGGGGTGTCTGACAAAAAGGGCCCCTTCCCCTTACTACTGCCCGTGGCTTGGTTTTAGCCCCATGTTTTTCTTTACTACAAATTGACACTTAAGGCGACAGGTTTATTTTGGCACCAGACGCCAAATTTTTTTTTTTCGCAATTTGAGCGTAGAATGCACCTCAATTTTATGAAACCCGTTTACTGCAGGGCATGATTTTTTGGGTTTCAAAAAACAAATGACCATTCTTGGGTCATTAAAACCCCCTTTAAAGTGGTCACCTTTTCCGGCAATTTAAAGTGGCCCCGGATTTTGCAGATCAAAAGTCATACATGTGCATTTTTGGGACGGTTTTTTTCGTCAAAAACCCCCACACATCCCTGATCTTAGGGCAATTTCAAAGTCCAAAGGGCGCTTTATAATGCCCTAATTTTGGGGTGCACCTGATTAAAAATATAGAAAAAGGGGTGTGACGTTTTTGGGCTGAAAAGACGCAGCTTCTGGAGCCCTGCATATGCCCAAACCCTTTTAATTTATCCAGTCCCCAAACACACAAGGATAGGGAAAAGAAGGGTTACCGTCAAAGGGGGGACCTTTAATGTGATGGTTGCTTTTTGGGGTGGTTGCGGGTTGTTTTTTTAGAGTGAGAAAAATCCAGGGCCCTTTCCCACCCTGATAATCAGGCCCAGCTGTGGGTTCTCCCCTAGCGGGTTTTTCCTTATATTCTCTATGGAGAAAATAGGTTTTTTAAATTCGGTAATTTTACCCAAAGTTTTCTAAAACGCACCATTTCACTTCACTAACATGTATAATGATGTTCAAGAAAATGTTTGTTAAATGTTGATTTAGTGTACTTTTTAGTTTTATTTCCTTCTCTATCCTGTATACTTTTTGTCCTACATAATCTAAACTGTGATTTGTGTTCATTTATCCTATGTGACACCCCTTGTTTTTGACCCACGACTTTTTCTAAGGGGCACTTTAGCAATAATCCCTACTTTTATTACATGTATAGAATCCTTTTATTGGTATGCGGTAGAGTGTTTAATCTGTGAATGGTTGTCACATGATTGTCATATGTAGAAATAACATTTACATTAGACTCGGCAGCTGTTTTCAATTTACCTTATTTCAATTCCACTCTGGACATCCTCCCTAATTCTAATCCCACTTTTTCCACCTCTGGTCTTTGATATCCTTTTATCACCAATTTCTCTACCATTTTTTTGCATATTTTGTTATATTTATCAGATTAATATCCCACGGTCATACAAAAATTTCCCTTTTGGGTATTTTTTAAAACAGCAGGATAATAATACTTCTCTTTTGATAAATTTCAGTCAGCAACTTAAGAAAATAACGTGGTGTTGAAAATATCGCTTTTTTTCCTCTTTTATCAAAAAGTGAATATGTTTACCTTTGACTAGAGACTCCCAAAAATGGATGTATATTAGTAATGAATAAATTAAATCCAATATTCTTCCCAGTGCCCTTCCCCTAAAAAAACTTTGGGTGACTCCCCAGCAAGGGCAAATCGGTCGGGTTTTCCCGGCCGGGTATTTTCCGTTTTGCGGGGTCCCACGGCCAGGGAAAAGACCTTTTCCCCGATAAGCGGAGAAAAGCCCCCCATTTACCTTCAAACATAGTTTTTATCCGAAAAACCGGAAATTTGCCCTTTTTTGGGGGGGCCCCGGGGTGGAAAAAATGCCGGACGGGTTTTCCATTGAGCACCATCGGCCGTTTTTTCAGGTGGTCTGCAAAACCGCAACCCGCTTGAAAAACCGTCCGAAAACCTGTGCAGTGGAGACATGCCCTTTATCCACAAAATGAACCCACAACCTAATGAATTGATTACATTGACTCTGCATAATAAAACATCCTCAATATAAGCCATGAAAATATTAGCATAACATGGAGTGAACTAGCAACCTAGAATTTACCTTGTCATAAAATCTGATAAGAGTTGATGAGGACCAGTCACTCATAAACCCATTCTAATAAACCTGTTCTGATACAATAACTTACCCACAACATATGTTAACTTTTCATGCCTTGGAAGCTTCTGGGCTGACTGTTCATTCTGTTTTTTGGATCGCTACATTTGAAGAACCCTGAAATACTAAAAACAGTCTGTCTACCGCAATACTTATTTCCTTCAGAACTTAAAGGGGTTTTGCCAAGAAGTGAGTTCCTTACCTAATAGGCGGATACTCCCCTCTTGAGGCTTGAAAAAAGGGGCGTTTTGTTTCTGTGTTTAAAAAAACAAGTACTTCCTCTGTGATGTCATCACTCCACCTCCCATGCACGTTCCTGATACTCAGTCTCTGTAGTTGAGCAAACATTGTTTTGCTAATTCACATAGGAGAACTGTATTGTGCAGAAGCTATATGCATTTTGTTTCTCCCTCTTATTTACTCAGGAGAGAAAATAAGCTCAGCAGGCAGCCTTCTTTCATTCCTTCACGAAAAGCTGGAGGAGGAGAGGGAGGGGGGCTGAGTAGAGAGTCAGGGAGCGTCTGCATGTTTACTCAGATAATTACATTACAACCAGTGGATTCTCTATACAAAAGACACAGGATCTTTCTCCCCAGTCCCTTCAAAACTTGTTCATTTCCCTACCATCAGATAAGAAGTGCAAACACAAGCGTGGCCAGATCAGCTCCTGGTAGTGTCTAATGTAAACTGTCAGGAAACCCAGGGCATGTAAGGAAGGCAGTAGCTCTCAGAGGCTTCACTTTTTTTGATGACCTATATTTAGAAAAGGGATTAAATACCCATTTTGGAGGATCCCACGTCATCATTAGATTGTGGCAAAACCCCTTTAAGGGTAATTTGTCTAATTCACTACTTTTAAGGCAGGACTACACTTATGGGTTAAAGGGAATGTCATCAAAAAATTACTTATTCTTTAACTTATGTTTTTATGTTAATTTTAAAAATTAAATTTTAAAAATAAAAAGTAACATGATCAAATTTTCCTGTAAGGATATGTTCACACAGCGTATTTGCGGAATGCGGAGCGTATGTTGGCGTGTATTTTAGCCACAATACATCCCACAAGTACAATACAATAATTTTACAAGTACAGCACTCATTGAGTGCTGTGTAAAATCATTGACCAGACGATGATTTTATGATCGTATTTCTTGACGCGTAATGTACACCCGTAGACAAGAATAGGAGGCAGAAAGTTTTGGACAAAGCGCAGATTTTCAACAATGCTTGCAAGATTGTACGTTTTATGTTATTATTTAAGAATTTTTTAATATTTTTATTTTCCATAATCCACTTTCAATATATTTTTTTTAATTCTTAAGTCCTCCAGTTTTCACTTTGGCCACTAGGCCTAACAATAATCTGACACTTCCTGTTCTGTAGAGAAAGATTTTCAGTAGTCTGTTCATGATCAGGGTTACACTGCAAGGTGACACAATTGTGTATAGATGACACAGGATCCTCCATTGGAGATAGTCACAGTTCACCCTCTCCACCTCCCAGAACACTGACTTCTTCCCAGGTCACAGAGCATGCCTAAAAACTCCCCTATAAAAGTCATCCTGTTTACAGGCTCCTATGTCCATGAAGCTGCTTAAAAGTATTTCTCTAAATGCTTCTAAAAGCAGTCCATGCCAAAAAGCTGTGCTCACAATCATATACAGATAACCACATTTAGAAATCTACAGTCAGAGAATGAAAATGACTAAGAAGAAAAGAGTATGGGTGACATTTATGAACAGGGCTGCACGTAGCCCTGTTCTATAGATGTTTGAACAGTCGCACTCCAAACCTTGGTGCGATAAGCGCTTGCGCAACACTTTTTAATGCTCCAAGGATTTGGGGCATTCTGAGGACGTCTCGCAGCACATTCGTAGAATTAGACACATTTATTAATCTTTGACGCCAAACCTAAGCGCATAACTGTTAGAACAACAAGACGAAGTTAAAGGTGGTCTGTCTGAGCCAGACTTGTCGTACTGGCATTAGAATACACTTGTATGTATGAACTGCAGAAGAACAGGTTCATATATTGTGCCGCATTCTACACTGCCTTAAAGCTATCTAGAACTGACCTGTTAGCACCAAAGTTCATGCACGTTGCCCTGTGTATCTTGTTTTAATTAAAAAAAATGGCAACAAATTCCCTTTAAGCAAGTGGCATTTAATGGAAAATTTATATTGACTCATTTGACCCCACAATCATAACATTTAAAAACATTTGGCATTCTTTTTATTAATGGTGTTTGAGTCAAAACAGTAAATTACTGGCATGCATTATTATTTGTATTTGTTGTTTACCTATAATAATAATGTTTTAGTTGACGTAACATAATTCTGAAATCTCACAAGATCTGTTACTTGATTCAAAATATGTAACTTTTTGAGCAGGCCTGGTGTAGTTAATTTTAAATAAACAAAATATTATATTTTTCTTTTTTTTTTTTTTTTTGCAGGTCTTTGGTCTTTTGACCTGACAGTAACTCAACTCCTTCAAGAAAATGTTCTTGAGTCTGAAAGAGGGATTATTAATGGTGTGCAAAACTCTATGAATTATCTTCTTGATCTTCTGCATTTCATTATGGTGATCTTGGGACCCAACCCAGAAGCATTTGGTTTGCTTGTCCTTATTTCAGTGTCATTTGTTGCCATGGGTCACTTAATGTATTTTCGATTTGCTTACAAAAATCTTGGAAAGCAATTGTTTTTGTGTGGTTACTCAGATCCAACTACAGTGGCAAGTGATCAGCAACATGGAGATTTTTCTGTTTAAAAGGGCATTGGTTTCAGTAAACATTTATTAGCTTCTCTTGTGTTGTGCCTACGCATTTGCTCTACTGAAAGTACTTTTAATAATGAATGGAAAATTGATAAAACCTAAAAATCATATTAGGGAAAATTAATATTTTTTTGATGGGCCTATTTAAAATGTCAGAGCTTCAAAGGGTGGCTTTGACTAAAATTTTTTTACATTCCCCAATTTCATTTTACATTTTAAAAATTTTTTTTATTTGTAAAAATAATTGTTTTTAAAAATTAAAAACATTTAAATTTAAGAATGAAAACTTTGCTTTTCATATTTATTTAAAAATAATTAAAAATTTTCTTTTGAATATTCAATAAAAGTGGGTTTAAAAAAGCTCTTTTGCTTTTTTAAAAATTTACATTTTTCCATTGTTTTTAAAAGGATGTTTGATCACATTACAGAAATCAAAGGTTGTCCCCTAAATTTTTGGGGCCCTTGTGAAATAGATTTTATCTTCATTTGTTGAATATTGTTTGCAATATAAGCAATATTATACATTAAATCTGTTAATTGTCTTATTATATTAGCCTATTTTATATAATATGAAATACAAAGATTTACATAGTTTAGCATTCACACAACTTTGGGCCACACAACTTTGCCTCATAATTTAAATGGCTAGATTATTGCACTGGTAAGCAGTTCTCCTGTGTGTCCTGGTTGTAGAATTGCTCCTTAGTAATAGTCACCCGTGTGCCCACTTTTAAAGGGTAGGGTTGAAAGGGAATATGTGGGTTTAGTACAAACCCCTTTTAAAAAGACAGAAATTTGGTTTTTGAGGGGAAAAAAAAAGGGTTTCAAACGATAAGGGCCGTTTTAAAACGCGTACTGTGGTGCGCACAGGTAAGCTTCAAAAAGGGCCCTTTGTTAAGCCCGCTTGGGAACCCAAAAAGTTGCAAACCCGTTTTAAAATTTTGCGCTTTGGGGCCAAAACAAAATTTCTTTTTCCTCCTTTTCTTGTCTACCCGGCGTACATTTACACTTTTGTGAAAATAAGAACATAAAAAAACGTCATCTGGTCAATGATTTTTACCCCACACTCAAGGGGTGCTTTTTGGGTTTTTAAAATTTAAAATTTTTTTGTACTTGTGGGATGTTTTTGTGGCTTTTAAAAACACGGCAAAGACGCCCCCCGCAAATTTTTCCCGTGTGAACAAACCCTTCAAGGGGGGGAAAAATTTTGATCATGTTGTAACTTTTTAACTGTAACTGAACTGTGCAGTCAACATTGTTTACAGGGCCGCCATCAGAAATGTCAGGGCCCCTACAGTTGAAGGGATCTGGGGGCCAAAGCCCCCCCTCAGCCCCCACAGCCCCAAAACCAGAAAACCCCTAGCCTCAGGGGAGGGTCTCTGGGGCAGAGAGGGGACTTCAGTGGGGCCCCACATACCAACTGAGGAGGGGGGGCCGCGCTCTGACTCCCAGGGGGTTTCTCTTTCTTACAGCAGCAGCGCTCTCACCCGTTCCAGTTCTCCCGTCTCCTTTATGGGAGCGGGCCCCTCCCCTCTGCCGCGGAGCACTGTGAAGCCCCTCCACAGGGGGAGGGGGGGGCCGACTCCGGGCCAGGACTGCTAAGAACTGAAAGTGACGCCTGCAGCTTAGTGAGTAAGACAGTCACTGCGTGATCGGAGCGCGGCCCTCTCCCCCACGTGAACCGCACGGCCCCCCCCCCACCCTGAGCCCCCACGGGCCCCTTGGGGTCAGCAGTGCCGGGGGCCTGTGTACAGGCGACCAGGTTATGAAACAAAAGATTTCGTTCATTTTATGAAACAAAAGGGGGCCGCTTACCCCCAGGCCCCCTGTTTTCACCCGGGCCCGGGAAGGAGTACTGGGTGTACCCCCTGTACGGGGGCCCTGATTTACAAAAAAATAAAGATTACATATGCTATTTTAAAAAAAAAAAAAGGAATTTATTAAAATTACAAAACACACAAATGCAATCAAGCTACAATTTATATATATAATATATATTATATATATATATATTTAAATATATATAATATATTTTTGGGGTTAGCATATGAACTGAGAAAAAACCAGGGCTTTCACGACAGAGACAATGCACGAGATGTAAAAGGGTTGTTCACAGGAGTTTTCATCCCCGGGTTCAAACGCTTTTAGATCCATCTTGGGGACCGACAGAGGGACCCCAAACGGATCTAAACAATTAGCAGTGGTTATCACTGCCTTGCTATGAGAAAACCCCAGCGCGTTCCAAAGAGAGTCGCCCCTGGTGTTTCAAAAGCGCCCCCCTCAGGTCGTTTGCCGTGCCCGGAGTGGGCGCAAAACCGACTCCCGAACACCGGCTTTTAAATTGGGGGGGTGTTCGGGAGTCAGACAGAGGTAAAGGCCAGCAGAAATGTTACTTTCCAAGATAAAAACTGAAGTGAAGCACTCTCTAGTGGTTTAAATTGAGGTATAGTTGGTCTTCTCAGGACTTGGGGAAAAAAATTAGGATGACACTGGCTTTAGAAGTCTGGGTTTCGTTTTACATACTGCTTTGACAAATCTCTTTACTAAATAAAATATTGAACAGTATTAGCGCCAATGGTAAAATAGCCCCAAGAGTTTAATCAGCAGGATACTAAAGGTCTTTTATGTTACATGCTTTCTTAATAAAAGCCACCACCCTGTAAATCACAACAAAAGTATCACCCCCCCCCCCAATAAAAAAAAGTCAAGTTTTCAAGGATGCAAGGGGTAAAATAAATAATAAAGAACATACCTAAAAGTGCACACATCAAATTGCTAAAATGAAAATAAATATTAAATGTATGCCTATATTTAAACCTCTCAAGTGGCGGATGCAGTTCCTCCAAGCGAAATATATTGCTAAAAGTTGTAGTTAGCATAATTGGGAGTTCACATGCTGTATTTGGGCACGCACAGGTACGCGCCTCCAAATGCGTTTGATGCGCTGTTGAAATTACGCGCTTGTAAGCGTGTAATATCAGCGTGGCTTTGAGACGCAGTGGCCCGAGGCAGATTTCTGCCTCCTGTACCTTACTCTTTTTTATGGCACGTATATGCCTGAAAGAACTGACATGTCAGTCCATGCACGTGGTAGCTTTAACGATGTCCGTCCGGGGCTATCTTGCATTTTCCAGCGACACGATTTTCATGTATGCACATTTTAGGTTTGTTCTTTATTTGTTATTTTACCCATTGCATGGGACTGAATGCTTTATAGCATGGTGATACTTCTGTTGTGAAATCTCTTTACTAGATGGATTAAAGTAGAACGTGCTGAAAAAAGACAGATGATGCCACAATTTAGACTTTTAGGGTGAATGGGTTAAGACTTTATCAAAGCCCTGTTGTGAAACTTTATGCCACCTATTGGTTTGCTTACTTTATGCAAATATTTTGGTATTGCACTTCAAGCCATGCCCCCTGTATTTCTAAGCAACAAGACTTACCACGCAAGTTAAGTTAGTTCTAAGTGTGGTGCAAGGCATCTATGCCAGTTTTTTGTCGCAAATGGGGCTAGAAAAATGGCTCATTTGAAATATAAAGTGTTCTCCATTATTTCATGAAAGTTCGGGAAAAAGGGTAAGGGATGTTGAAAGTAGGGTTTGTGGAAGTTTCCAGACAAATTTGAATGTTCAAAAGAATTTATGTTTTAAGCAAAAAAAAAAATTTGAAACTTTTGGTTTCCCTTTTTTAGTTTGAATCAAATTCAAAAGACTATTCATAGGGGCAATTCTAGTAATGTTTGTAAAAGAGAATAAAAACAAAGAAAACCATACAATTTTTTCGGAGTGAGGGGGCCACGGGGTCTTATTATTCATCAACAAAGACTTTATATTGAAGAACTTCATTAATGATTGTAAAACTGTTTTTAAACAGTTTGTTTTTCTCTCAGATGTTCTCTTATCGCTTTAAAACTTTCTTGACAAAATTTTTCACCCGCATTTTCAAATAAAATTAACAGAACCTTTTGTCACTTTACATTTTTTAATAAATTGAAATTGTTGAGAAATATTTCTTTGTAGGCTCTAATCTTTTCTCATTTGAGAAGCTTACATTTTTTGAATGAAATGTATTGTTCTTTGTCCTGTCAGCCAAAATAATGGAAATTTTTTAAACCCGTGGAGGAAAAGGACAATGGAAATTTTTAAAACCCCCCTTTCTGATATTTTAAAATCTGCTGAGTATGTCTGTCTTTTGGGTTGTGTAGCCGATTACCTTTTTAGTTATTCCCTGCTGTTTAAATCGTTTGGCGCTGTGGGGTTTTTTGGCCCCACGTCTAAGAATGAAAACCCTGTAACCACTGTTTTCACACTCCGGTCAGCACCCCCCGGCGAATCGCAGAATTCGATCATTTTGCAGGCGGCTGGAAACCTTTTGAAGACTTTTACGCTGCCCATTCTATTTTCCCAACACTTCCAGTCCCAGGAGGAATGCGGAATCCCCTTTGAAAATTTTTTATCAAGCAAAGGGGGTTCTAGTGATTGAGCCCCCTAGTGATCAAGTACCCTTAGGGAACTCATATTATGTGAAAAAGGTTTAAAAAAAATGTAACAAAATTACGTTCATGGCCCCTTTTTTGCCCATTTTTAAAAAATAATTAAATAATAAAAGTTACACATGTTTGTATCACCCCCTGTCCTTAAATAGATCTACTAAAATTAAAAAATCATTTGTCCCATATTTCTAAACACTTTTAGGAGAAAAAATTCCAAAAACGTTTTTTTTTTTGGTCACTTTACGTCCCCTATAAATTGAGAAAAAAGGATAAAAACGTTGCTTTATCTCGAATGGTACCTTAAAAATACTTTTCAGCCTGCAAAAAAAAGTGCCTCACTCATGTCCCTAAGTGAAGAAAAAAAAAGTTATTGGGGGCAGAAAATGGCGCTGGGGTTTAAAAATTTTTTAAATAGAAATGCTCAGTTTTTTTCTTCACAATACAAAACATACCAAAAAAAATACATATTTGGTATTTCCAGAATCAGATCAACCAGTAGAATACGTAACAATCATTTATTCTTTTAAAAAAGAGAACGCTACGCAAAAATCATTCCCCGCAAACAAACTTTTTTTTTCACATTTACGCAATTTAGAAATTTTTTTTTTTTTGTGGTTTGCCCCAAAAATCATGGTCAGTGAATAACAATTAGAAATCTTTTCCCCCAAAAATTTTAAAAAACCCTTAATTTCTAAGTAGAGTTGAAAAAAAAAGTTAGGTTTGGAAGGCAGGGAAAAAAAAAAAAAAAGGGAGTACAAAAAAAAAGTTGGGCAGGAAGGGGTTAATGAGCTTTCAGCTCCATAAATGCGCTCCCCCTTGTGTTTTTTTTTAATCCCGCAACTTTCTAAAATTAGGGGGGGCCTTGTGCTGCTGACAGAACAAGGGGAAAAAACAACTTACATTCTAAATCGTAAGCTTCCCTTACACCTGTCAACGCACAATAATGGGGAGCAAGTTGATTTTTGGGGGACCTCATACACAGATTTCTAAATTGCCTTACGAGGCGGTCCCTTTTTGAATATCTCCTAGTTTCAGTTGTGCCAAATGAAAGGGTTTAGGTGAGACCTGAAGGGGAATAAAAAAAACTGTTTGAAGAGATTGAGACCGGCTTTTTTGGTGGTAGTAAACTAGTCAGGGCTTGAGCTCTTTTAAAAACAGGAAAAACGAGACCCTTAGCTATTTGGGGCCCAGGGATGTGTTTCGATCCCCTTTTGTTGGCTTTTGATTTTTAACCTTTTTTAACCTGGAAAGGTAACCAACAACTATCTACTTTCCTGAAAGAGAGGTTTTCCAAAAAAAGAATTTAAGCATTACCAAGTTTGAGGAGGTCAGAACCCAATAATTTCTGAAACTTCTTGAGAAGGAACGGGGAAAGAGATGGTAATTTTTTTGTTTTTTTGGGTAGGAAACCCTTTTGGGCTAAAACTGGGGGAGAAAAAACCTGAGAAAAATCATTGCCTGAAGGAAAACAATGTAGGGTCATGGGAAAATAGGACCTGAATTTCTTGGCTTGGCAGAGGTGAAGACCAAAAGAAGGTTAACTTTTGAATGCAAAAATTTCAAAAAATTCTAAGAACCAAACGTGGGGGTGGTTGAAGGATTAAAACTATTTAAAATTCTATTTCGGTCTGCATGCTGCTTTGACAAATTTTTTTATTGGATAGCCTAAAAACAACCCCAAAACAGGCAAACTAGGCTAAGGGTGACACATTGGTGGGGCCTCTGTGCTGACTCAAGGTTTATTAGAAAAATAATAAATACACTAAGAACCCCGGGAACTTCCGGTCAGGAATTTTTGGGGCCCTGGCAAATGGGTCAATGGGCCTCTTCCCCCCCCCCCCCCCCCCCCCTTATAAAAAAATATTAAAAATTTAAACCCCCCCCCCCCCCTTTGCCATTTTTACAAAT